>JARJDQ010009060.1:0-12058 GCA_030264215.1 Geostiba sp. GC000077 | reverse complement strand
GCATTTGTCTGTAAGGTTACTGTCTAGACATGTAAATTATTAAAAAGAACTGTTTTGCGAACATTTTTTTGTTCCCAGTGTCGAGTCTATACGGCACCCTTAAGATATTCCGTTGATTAACATAAAAACTCAGTTTTCAGCCCATATCTCCGTATAGACTCGACACTGGGAACAAAAAAATGTTCGCAAAACAGTTCTTTTTAATAATTTACATGTCTAGACAGTAACCTTACAGACAAATGCGGTCGTGGCCTGCAAAATCCTGAAGCAACTGGCGCCCAACATGAGCCACAGTTGTAACTAGATCATGAACAAACATGTGCAGTTTATGTAGTGTAGTGTCTACTTTAACAGTTGTTTATGCTTGTTACATTTGTTACATTTGTTGATATTGCCGTGGGCGTTGGGCGCCATTTCTACAGCGTGTTGGCGCTACCACACTTTACACACACGCTCCGCAGCTATTTCAAAAGGCGGACAGAGATTTTCATTCGATACATTCGAATTTCTAATTCTACATACTACCGTCGTGACCGTATCTCATTTCTTCGCTGCTTTGATCTTCGTTACAATCGCTTTCCGTAATAAATTGCTGCAGCAGGAAGCTAAAAGTACGATTCACACATTGGATAACGTTACATATAGTAAGGAGAAGATGCCTGTAAAGCAATTTTATACCAGATTTATCGCTTTACAAAACAACACATATAGGAAATGTAACTACTCTCATGACTATATGTGTTCAATGTTGGCCAGCATACATTTTGGCGATTTCACATGCTTTCAAGTTTTATTAAATGTGATGCTGGTTGTAGCACGTGCCACGTGCCAATTGCGATTGTAAATGATATGCGTGTGCAATAAAATTTCGTGGAAGCGAAAATGCGAAGTTTCAAAATGCCAAAATGTTTTCGCTTCAATTCACTATTCGCCGATTCCAGTGGCGTGCGTCCAGTCAATGCTTGATGCTTTCCGAGTTCTTACTCCTGGGTTAAATTTCTTTGGATAGTTTGATAGCTCAAGAAACACTCTTTAACGTGTGTTCTATAACCTTTGTTTGAAATCTCGGAATGTGCCCTAAAACAACCTTCAAACTTCTTCTAACAAAAAAAATGTAATAAAAAAACTTTTCTGAAAAAGCTTCTAATTTCCTAAATGTGTGTCCCAATTTAATGTTTCTGTTGATTTATTTAGAGTCCATGAGACACTTTTTAAGATGGGCCCTGTTGCCATTTTAACAAATCGCGAGACTTGCCTTTAAACTAACTTCAAGGTTCTGCTAATTTAAAAAAATGTTAAAAGAAAACACTCTTCTGAAAATACTTCATATTTCCTAACAGTGTGCATGAATTTTATGTATCTCCAGATTTACTTAAAGTCAAAGAGGCACTCTTTAAGATGAGCCTTATTGCAATTTTTAGACATCACGGAATTTGCCCTAGAAAACCTTCAAAGTTCTTCTAATTTTAACAACACTCCTACAACACTCCTGTAAATAACACTCCTTTGAAAATGCGTCTAATTTTTTAAGTGTGTGCCCCAATTTAATGTATCTCCAGCTTTACTTAGAGTCAAAGAGACACCCTTTAAGATGAGCCCTGTTACAATTTTTAGAAATTACGGAACATGCCCTAAAACTGTCTTCAAAACAGTGCATATTTTAAAAATAAAAATAAAACACTTTTCCGAAAATATTTAATATTTTCTAAATGTGTGCCACAATTATAAGTTTCTCCAGGTTTACTTGGAGTCAAAGAGACAGTTTTTAAGATGAGCCCTGTTGCAATGTTAACAAATCACAGAGCTTACCGTAAAAGAGGCTTCAAAAAGATAGAAATGTTTAAAATATTAAAAATTCTTCAAAAATCAACGTTTTCTAAATTTTCTCCAAGTAAAGGCCACATTCTCTAATGTGCGCCATCCATTGATCCTAAACTATACACCCTTCATAATGCAACCCTTTGAAAAGACAGCCATTACCCGAAAACATTCTTTGAAGTTGCTGCGTACGCCACTGTTCAAATGTTCACATATTCACATTTGCCCGGCAAATTATGCAAATATATCCCCACAGGCCATTCAGGGCGGGCGTGTCAAAACATATTCCAATAATATGTTTCGACGTGCCAGTGCACACTCCGTATGACAAGCTCATTTACAGCGTATGACACGCGACACGCTGATGTCTTCCAATACCAATATTAAATAGAAATGAAATGAAATCGTAAACGCTGAGGCTGGCTGGCAAGTTGGAATTTATGCGAATTCTATTCCAACAGCCAAGTCAAGGAGCCAAGTCATCGTTAAATCGAAAATTCACACGCATAAACACGCAGGAATTTGATGCTTTCAATGTTTCAATCGAAAATAAAGCCATAAAGTGAAATAAATTAATCTAATCAGTAGAGCCAAGTAGACATGGTACATGATTTTCAAAGCACTCGTAAATGCAAAGCACGTCCAATTTGTTCCAGCTTCTAAAACGCTTTAAAAGCTTCCACGCATTTTCTTCATTCCCCCAAATCGAAATTAATTAAACGCGTTTTCTTTCTCTTCATTTTGTCGCGTTACGTATCGTTTTTATTTCTTATAAAGTCATTTCCCATTTGATTAGACATTAGGCACGACAAGGGAAGAGCTACAAGCGCCTACAGCTTGTTACGCCGTCGTTTAATTGAATGAAAATAATTCATTATGCATCGATTATGTACATGCGCGCACCTGTGCCTGCCTCTTCTCTTCGACTCCTCGATTCCTTCGTGCCGAGCATCAAGATTACACCGATTACACCAATATAGACCAGTTTTATGCTGGTGCGACTTAGAAGCTTTGAATTTTCGAATTTTATCAACTTAATCAGTACCCCGAACCCCAAGAACTAAGAACCAAGAACATTTAGGAAGTATTTAATTCCGTATAATGCTTGGTAATTCGTGTAATCTTAAAATCTCAGACCTCAGTGCCAAAGTGGGTTAATCCGAAAATATTTCAGCTGTTACATGAACTTCCGTTAAAAAGTTATGCTGTTATTTCATCTTTTCATGTTCTTGAGTATTTTAGCCTTTTAGGTTAGGGCTGAGCAAGATGCTTATCTTACTAATTGTCGTTTAAACCCTTCAAGTCCAAAACTTGCTCTGAAAGCCTTTCTATGTTTCAATAAAATTAAGTTTAAAGTTTTTAGGTTAGGTTTAGGTTCAAGTTTTACTTTTGTTTTATTTGATGTGGAATGTGGAATTGGTGTTAGTGTTACGTCGACTCGTCGACATTTTGTGCGCACGCGGAAAATTCCTTGGGTTAATTGAAAAATTGAAAATAGATACTCCGGCATTCGAAAATTCGACGAATTCGTCAGCAATCACGGCGATTCGCTCAAAATAACTGCCGGGGCAGTACGGGCCACTCGTAAATCACTCTTTCGCGGTCCCGGTCCGCGGCCCTGTATTTCCAATTCATTTTCCGACACGCTGCTTTTGCATTAACACGTTTCAGCTAATAATTCTCTCGAAAACCATTAAAAACACCAATTTTACTTCAATACCACTTTAATGTAATTTAAGTTGCCTACCTTGCTAAATTTTAACCAAGCAAATAAAAATGTGAATTCGTTCTTTATGGTAGGCAACTTCATATACACCCGACGACCTGACCTGAAAAACAAAAGTTGTTATAAAGAGGATTTCTTGCGCTTTGACACAGACAAAATATTTCGATAGGTATTTTTTGCATTTTGTGATGTAGCCATTCATTATGTACTTTGCATACTTTGCATCTACTTGAAATCACCGCTTCTTTACAACATGTTAACATGTTAATAATTTTCAACACTCTCTGCTTCATTATTACATGGATTATAACGTCACGCGTGTACGCTTCCTCCTTGCAATCATTGTGATGCTTTGCGGTCTTTAATCTTCTGGCGCACAGCGGCCGAAAGCGTTGAAGACTTGATAAAAATACACATTACGCAAATGATCCTCCAGTGAAAAGAATGCGCACTCTATAATCACATTATTCATAAGTCATAAGACGCAGAAGACGCATAAAACTCCCAAAGCCCCAGGCAACCAATGATGCATAAAAATTACTACACAACACAAGAAAAATGTTTATAAAAAACGAACATTCACACTATATAAGCACAACATATTTGAGAATAGTATTTAAGTTCGAAGATTCGAAGATTCGAACATTAACATAGTTGTATCACTCGTGTTTGCGCTCGTATTTATTCGATGCTCGTCGATTGCATAACGAAATTAATTAATTGCTCACTGCATGATTAGCCGGCTGCTGCACCGCACCAGCCGCCCGCCACTGGATTATGAATTAAGTTAGAGCGGTTAGAGTTTAATGTTTAATCTTTTGCAGGCATCGTCTCGAGTCGGCCGTCGCATTCGCTCACAAACGCAATAAATTTGCTGTAATATCAGCGCCCAGTCAGAGTTTTAATAAAATATCTAGGCTTCGACTACATCTGTTTACATCGCGCCGCCAGTTTAAGTAAAATATGCGTGCCGAAGGTAAATACGCTTGGTGATAAATTACCCAGCGGTTTTATTGGCAAGCAGAGCGTTTAATTATGCATTTATGACGAATTCGTGTTTGATTGGTTGCCGGGCTGTCATTTTTTGCCATTTTCTTACCTTCGGTGATGGTATTGGTAATGTGGTAATATTTTATATGTTTTGCATCTTTAGCGATTGATTAATTAATCAAAATCACGGTAATGTTTGCGAATGATTGATTGCGTTATGCTTTCATTTTGTATTTTTAATTAAAAATACTAACTAGATCGGTATAGCCTCAGAGATAGGGTACAGAACGAGAAATCCTCGAACGTGACCTCTAGCGGCATGCAACGGCTCTGTCAGTTGTCAACTGTCATCTGTCAACTCCAACTTCGTTTTTAGTTAGTTGTGCTGCCTATACGATGTGAGGTTAATTCGAGATGTTTGCCGTTCTAAATATGAAATGCATCGGGTGATGAAAAAATGTGAATTATCGAGATTCAAGAATTAATGCGACTTCTTCACTGCGACCGGCTCTGATTCCGAGCTGATTTACAACTTCAAAATAAACGTGCGCCAGTCCCCTGCGTATATCAAAGATGTAACGAGATATGCCCTTTTTCCACTTCGGCATTAAGTTTTAAATTTAGTCCTTCCTCCTCCTCCTTCAATGCTTAATCCCGCTGCTCAAGCTGAGAGAAAAAGCAGGCCACACGCAGATCTATCTATACATTTTCGATCTTAATGAGCTTAAGCTCATAGACATATTAGTTAGAGTTAGACCACTTACCAACCTTTTTTTGACCTACAAAACGCAACACAAAACCAACAAAGTATGACAGTTCGTTGATTTTCTGTAAGACTTGTAAGTCTGTAACAAATTGCAAAGTAATCGTCCTGCATGATGGCCAGAAGCTATAAAAGGCGCGTTTAATGCGGTGGAATATTTATCATCAACATATGAGTGTAGTTGTAGTGAGCCCGGCATGGCGTGCATTAAACATAACCTTAAACCTCAATCGTGCAAACTGAATGTCTGCCGTCTTTTGGAATTTTGAAACATTTCCGAGCGTCCTAAAACCAATTGCTTCATCAGGATGCGATTGACGTGACGTCACGCCGTAAGTGATTGGACGCCGAGGTCTCCACCGCCCGCCGATAACGCAAATTGGCGGCATAGACAATTAGACATCTGCGGATCGCATCGATGGCTGGTAGGCTGGTGAGCTGTGTACTGAGTTCCCGAGTGCTCTCCTCTGTTGCGCGTTGCGTTATGATGGTTGTAAATTTTACGAGCGATTTATTTATTTAGCCGACCTTCGTGTAGCCTGTAGCAGCAGCTCGATCGAATTATTCATGAATTTTCGCCCCAAAAAACCGCACGTCCGACGCTCCGATCGCATAAACTTTCAAGTTACAAACAGTTCAATTCGAAATGTACAAAATGGCCGACATCGACCGGAAATCAATGATACCGCATACCTAACCGAACCTAACCGTAAAACGAATAAATTGTTGCTGATGGTGTTTTTCAATCCGTTTCAGAGCGTTGGTTCCAACGGCGTGATCGGCGCCGCTGAGGAAGCCCCCGAGGAGTGTCCCGCATGCGTGACGAGCAACTGCCGCAGCATTTCCGGCCTGTACACGCGACCCGACCTGCCCCCGGGCTACTCGCTCGTCGCCCAGGTCCCCAAGGGCGCCTGCCGCATCCTCGTCCAGCAATTGAAACACACACGCAACATTCTAGGTATTATGCTACTCACAAGTACTTACTGCCCACTTAAAAGTAGTACCTAGTGCTCAAGTATGGTTAGGTTATAAATAGCTTTAACGCCTCGGCGTTGATACGCTGTTTACAGGTGAATAATCGAATTATGCATTCAACTGGTGTTGTGGTGTTTTGATCCACTTACTACCAGTGCAAAATTTGCTTCCAGCTTGTTAGAGTTCGAGACAACCAGGAAGCTTAGCAAGTGTTCATGATCATGATCAATGTGGGCGTTGACGGTGGCATTCAACACTTTATTAGTTCGCGCTACCTTCTTATTGTAACTTTGTATTTGTAACGTTTACCAGTGGCGTGCGGATCATAAACTTGTATTTGTTGCATTTACTATCAAGATATTTTTTCTAACGCACGCCCCTGAATGTTACAGTTGCACGCTTTTATCGCCTTCCACCAGATACAACCTAATCGTTGGCCATCGGTCTAACTGCTAACAACATAATTGACATGCAAATTTGCAACCACTTGCCATAAAAATACGCTTCAACTCGTTGTGTTTGTTTCTAATTTGTAATCTTGTTCCCAGCGTTGCGTTCCGCCAATGGCTCTTACATCCTTAACGGTGATTGGAAGTTCAGCAACTCGCGCCTTGTGCACGGCGCAGGCGTGACGTTTACCTACCGCAAACAAGACGCTTCCTCCCTGGAGACGATCACCGCTGGTGGTCCCATCGACTCGGCCGTGGATATCCTGGTGTGGTACCAACAGCCCAATCCAGGCATAAAATATGGGTACTCTTTGCCAGCCGAGGAAAGCATCCAACCACACACGGCTGTAGGAAACGGCCAAGTGGCTCATTTAGAAGGGAACATGATGGATACCAACGCAGTGAGTCTCGGGGACCAGGCGCAGCCCACGTCTTCCTCGCCTCATCCGCACAGGAGACTGCGGAACCGCCGGAAGTATGTGTGGAAGAGCGCTGGCGTAACAGCATGCTCCAAGTCATGTGGCAGTGGCTACCAGCAGTCAGTCTTTCAATGCGTACGCGAACACCATCAAACACCAGTCTCGGAGCGTCGTTGTGCCCATCTCGAGAAGCCCAATCATTACATTCACTGCAATACGCACGAGTGTCCATTGCATTGGGGCGGGCACTGGGGACAATGCAGCGGGTCCTGCGGCCAAGGCGTGCAGCACTACCTGGTGCAGTGCATCAAGGAGAGCAATGGTTTGACAAGCATTGAAAGCGATGCGTTGTGCACACCACCCAAGCCGACTGCGTCCAGCAGGCCGTGCACGCTGCCAGCGTGCGAGAACGAAAGCGATAACGAGTTGCATCCCGATGAGCGCATGCACAAGAGCTTCAATGACTGGATGGTTGGTTCGTGGAGTGCGTGCTCGGTGTCTTGCGGCACTGGCACGCGGAGTCGAAGCGTCACCTGCCCGGCTGGCAACTGCCATCATGGCAAGCGTCCCTCGCATGCGGAGTACTGCGAAAGTGGGTTCTGCTCAACGCCAGGGCACCACAACGCCTGGCTGCTGAGCGAGTGGAGCCAGTGCAGTGAAAACTGCGGTACCGGAGCGCAAAATCGCTTTGCAGTCTGCTCAGGGCGTGCGGGCAGCGATTGTCCCACCAGCTCCAAGCCAGAGACCAGTCGGCAATGCTCCAGCGAGCGGGAGTGCAGCGGTCAGTGGTTCACCGGGCCGTGGAACCCTTGCGCCGACTCCTGCGACGGGCAGGCCAAGCAGAAGCGCGACGTGCACTGTGTCATTCGACTGCGTGGACAGGCGCGCATCACCAACGAAATGACCTGCTCCAGTGTCACCAAACCGGAAGCGGAGCGTCCGTGTGACGGCACTTGCCCTCCGAGATGGTTTGCTGGCGAGTGGAGCGAATGCCACGACTGCCCCAATGGCAATCAACGCAGAGACGTCAAATGCATGAGTGTGCATGGCCAATACAGTAATATGTGCGAGGCGGAGGGCAAGCCGCTGGTGAAGAGGTCATGTGCTTGTCCCAAGATCACCGAGGAGAAGGTTAAGCCGCTTAGTAGTCAACAAGATCAACCAATGACACGTTAGTGCTGCTAAGGCATAATATAGGCAACTTTTGATACATAACCTCTATTTTTTGTTTGTAGGTGGATGCGTTGATCATATACAACATTGTTACCAGGCGGTGCAGGCGCGCATGTGCAAGTACCCCTACTACACGTCGCACTGCTGCCACTCCTGCCAGCGGGCGGCGCAGCAGGAAGGATTGGAATAGGAGCAACCTACCCCCTCCCCAACCCGCACCCACACGAGTTTTATGTTGAGAGAGAGACTGTGATCTGTTTAGCAAACCTTACCGTAACTCATCCAAACGCTATTATATTTTTATCACTTTCTTGCAAACGTACACAAAAGCTAAACCTAACCTAACCTCTGTACCCTCCGCACAAATCTTAGTAATACACTTCAATTCCCTAAAGTGGCGAAAGCCTAACTGCCTAACTGCCTAAAGTGGTTAGTAAAATTGACGTCATCCCAGTAATCTTACTAGAAATAACCTAATCCTAACCTAAATGTAATAATACTTAATACTTCAAACGTTAAAACTAAAGTAATCTCTTGAGGGAGTGTGTGATTCTGAATAATATGCGTGATGATGAATAGAAATACTCTCTGCCACTCCTTAATCTCTAGTTGTTTCCATTTTCCAAGATGGCTGCTGTGTGAATGTTGCGCGTGTGAATGTCGATTGAATTTTATCAAAGCTTAATGAATCAATGTTTAACTGCCGAACTTTGCCAAATGATTGGTTTCAAAAGTGTTGTAGGGGATTAGCGAGTTTGTTGTGAACGAAAAACATGACGATTTATTTATTTCGTGCTCTTTTTACTTGTATCTTGTACTGATTGGCATTTGTTTTTGTATAGTATTTATCAGTTCATCCCGAAAAAGAAAACCAAACGAAGCGAGAGAGAGAGAGAGCAAGATTTTGAAAAAAAAATTTACACTGGCACTTTATTTTATGGCTTAAGTTCGTTTTCTAAATCGAGTATTATATGTTAAGTCTGTATACCTATTTATTTAGATTCGATAGGAGAATATAAGAAATATACATACAAGCATACACCGGCCGCCATTTTGTTTTACTCACTGGTCACTGCGGAAACCATCTAGGTTCATGGAAATAACAACTAATAACAGTCTATTTGCAGGAATTAAATACTTACATAGAGAAAACTAAAGCTAATTTGTAATTACAACGTAAATTGTCTTTTGCTGCTCCGAGTCTGCGTTGCATAGTCATTGGATAATCGTCATGAGTTGCTTGAACAGTCTGAAGCACGCCATGCCAAGACACCACGGCAGGAGCAAACAGGCAACGATCGTCGCCGCTAGTTTCGATTCACTTCGCGTCACAAATAGGTCCAGATAGTATCCGGTGCACATGCACACTATGCCGAAGATGACAGCCAGAATCCCAACGAGATTGTGCACGAAATGGAAGATAACAGGGCGGGCATAGCCTTGGAGGGATTTCGCAAAACGCGCGGCGAAGCCCAAGAAGAACGCGATCAGGACGAACAGTAAACATATCAAACCTACAACAATAATGATTCATTAGTGAATAATATCGTTTTTTTAGGCAGATTTAGTTTAGATGATAAGAGAATGAGTAATAAAGTAATATTGATTGTTTGTTTTATTACCCATGATGCCATGTGTTGAGCTGAAATGCGAAAGAAGCAATCGGTCCCGGCACATTTCCATAATGGCGCCGATGCTGAGGAAAAGTGTGCCCAAGGTCATCATCACGCCGTGGATGAGGCCGCGCGTTTTCTCCTCTAGTTCAATGGCGTAGATCAAATCATAGCCGAGGACTGCCAATCCTTCGATGAAAAATGGAAAGAGCTGCAAAATCCAAGTCCCACATTAATTACGATTTCATGACTTGTGGTTGGTGGTTTGCTACATTTCAATGCTGTTATCGTTTTTATGGCGTCCATGAGCTGAAAATCTCATATTATTTAATGTCATACTTACGCCGAGTGTGCACAACGCCACATGCCATCCAAGCTCACTGGGCAACGTGTAAATGGGCGTCCAAATGCTGAAAAACAACAGCACGGCGACAACCTGATGCTGCAGCAGGTTGAGAATCCCTCTCGTCAACTCCACCATCCATAATCCCATTGCCATTTTGTTATTTGCGCGCGATTTCACAGAAATTTAAACGATTTACTTTGCAACGTGTTCTATCCGAGATGCAAGCCTAGTTTCTAGTTCATTCGAAATGGCTTGGAAGCGAAACAATAATCATCAATGATGATCACTGCGTGCCTTATCGGCGTTACGTTTATCAAGGATATTTATCAATTGTCACGATTGTAAACACGATATAGGTGCAATCTTACACTGTATTGCTATTGAATAATTCCATGTACGTTCCAGTCCTCGAGATGATTCACAAAATTTTGAATTCCCCAAAAATTTGCACCACCTTTGCACCACACATTGTGGAGGGCATTTAGCGCGACTGACAAAACGTTTACGAATACGAACGGGAACCACGGTATAGGCCGTAGGCCGTTAAAAAAGATCAAACGACGAAATAACATAAATAACAGATAAGACGCCCAGGCATTTGTTACGTAGCGCAAGTGTAATATTTGTCTAAGCTACTTTTACAGGGCGTTGACACAAATACTTTTTGCAGAGGTTCCATAACTTTTATAGCTTCAAGTTACAAATGCGCACACTGAACACACTTGTTTTGTGTATGATTCACTCAAAATTGCAAAATTCAAGCCAGGCTTCACATTTTTCGTTTAAATATTCATATTATTTTTATGCGTTTTTAAAATGCATAGAATGCATAATACTTTTGCATTTTATTGCGTCGGTTGGAGGCACTTCAAACTATTGAAACGAAACGGTTGAAACTTTTAAACAGAAGCGACACTCGTCTGTGTCGACGAATTACAAACTACTGACTGTCGAACAAAGTTTGTTGCATGTTTAAGTGAACTCAACACGATTTGGCACCAACCTACCTACCTATAATTATAATACCTACGACACTTCGATATATCGTCATCGAGTCTTCGACTGTTTTTAATTAAACACTTTATTAAACTACATCAGACTATGCACGATGAATAAGGGCTTGGCAAATGGACGCCAATGAATATTTGTGTATAGTGTTTATAATAGTGTTAAATCTTTTCAATTTTGTTTGTCTTTTCGTGTAGGTATATAAAACAATACAAATGTAATTAATTTCGCATTTGGTGGCATGTGAACCATAAAGCAAAGACAGTTAGTTGTTTTAATGCATAATTGAAATTGAGAATCCCGCGCTTCGTGCGTCTCATGGCCTAATCGTGGAATGTTGTAATCGTCGTTATGATCTCATCGTTGATCATTTCAATATTGAACTTGCATTGAGCAGCGATGAGTTCAACACGAAATTGTTACTGTCGAGAGTTGTTTCAAGTCCGTTGGTAATTTTTGGTCATTCGTGGGCGTTTTTCTATCAATATTCGTTACGAACTTGCGACACGACAGTATAAGAAACAAGAGATGATTTCCCAAAATAAAAAATTAATTTTGCGGTGTCCGTGTAACAAATGGAAAAAATACACCGGTGGCATGAGTTAGTTAGAGGTATCAAACCGAAGCCAACTCAGCAAAGTCGACTAACTTACCTTCATTTTTAAATTCAAAATAAATTTAAAATATGAACGTAAATCTGAAAACTCCGATCCTGACGTATGCAACCATGTTCGCATGTTCGCCAAATTGCATTGCAGGGGGGGGGGGCTATCCGACT
>JARJDQ010009053.1:0-16859 GCA_030264215.1 Geostiba sp. GC000077 | reverse complement strand
GTTGCATAATGAATTCATTAAGATACTCCAGCATTAAACTGGAAAATCATATTTATGGCATTTGCCGCTCCCTGAGGGGGTGGAAATGGAGTGCAAATTAAGGAGCGCCTCTTTGGCTATTCGCACAGCTAAAGAAACTTAAAATTGCGGCACGCGTTCCGGAAGTATGCACGAAATAGTCGAGCGGTGTTGCCGTGTCAAACTAGTGATCCCCACCAGTTCCAAGCGCGCCAAAAAATTAAAACTCTGTTCATTTTTGGTTCATTTTTTTGAATGCGTATACATATTACACATAGTTACATCTCACTAAAATTTAAATCAGTTCTATCTAGCCGTTTTAGAATTATACCCTATAAACAGATTTTCCATATCCGTTACGTGTTAAATTTGTTTAAATAATCTTTATCTACGACCACTCGCGAAATTGACCTTGGCGCACTGTGCGTCTACCAGTCTACCAGTCTACGGTGAAATTGTTCCAAACGTTCAGAACGGTTCAGAACGGTTTTATGCTTTAAACATGTTAAACCCTAAAAATAAATAAATAAAAAATAAAAAGTTCTACAAGCTAATAATAGGCAAGCTCATGTAACATTTAATGTTTACGATTGCAGTTAATTTGATTTACTTACTGCTGTACCTGTCATTTATTATATTAAAAAATAAAATATCTATTTTTTGTATTTCGCGAGTGTAGTGTGTATATCTCGTGTGGGAAGTGGGATTTTACGCAGCGAGTATCGATGGCAACACGAGCACGCAGGGCGAGTGTTGCACAGATACGAGCGCGTAAAATCACTTCCCACACAAACACCCATTATTTACAGATGGTATTTACAGATGGTAAACTTTCTTGCATTAAAACTTATGTCTTAAAATTGTGGACTACCTTAACAATTAGTTTCCAATGCATCTATCTATTTTTAGTTGATTTTGCATTCGGTAAATTTCGTGTAGTTGTTGTCGATACTAAAATCGAATTAAATCGTGAATAGCAGTTTGGGGTTGGAAGCATCGTTGGAAGCATCGGATCGGTAACCAAACGAGCAATTTTGCATCTGTGCCCCTTTCCCGCAACTGTGTGGTGTAAGCGTTCGGGCAATAAGCGGAAAGTATCGCCGAATAAATATGCACCGATTCCCGGACGCCAGTCAGATATTTTACGCGAGACAGAGTGCCTGTCTGAGAGCGTCCTTTGGAGGCGGTTTTGATACGCTTGGTGCTAAATTGATCCCGGGCATCCCGGCCGATCCACACCACACCCCGCAATAACACGCCGATATATTCGCTTGCGCTTTGGGAGGGGGGCCGCACCGGCAAGCGGGAAAACGCAGCATTAACAAATTGCACTTCACACTTAACATCGTTTATTCTGGGCGAGGGCATATGGGCTAAATATATGCATTAAATAAACTGTGAACATTAGTCACAGTCGTGGGCGGAGATTTTCCTACACTTCGCGGAGGGTTGCAGCTATCTGCAAGCAGTGTTCGCGCACGAACGTTGCACGGGGAGGGCATAAAGGACGCATTAGTCTGCAACTGCGAAGGGTTTTGTGCGATTGCCCGGTGTATGTGTATTGGCATGGTGCAGTTCGTCCTACTCCTGATTCACGTACGGACGCGGGACACTTTGCCTATGTCTATGTCTATATCTCGGACGCCAGGAGGGAGTCAATCAGAGATGTTTATCCAGCGCGCCGAGTATCCGAACCCCATTTGTGATTCATTGAATGTCCTCGTTTCTCGTCCTCCTCCACCGCCGGCGCAGAATGCATTCAATTACCGGAGCACAGCGCACGAAATAGCGGTCGTTGTTTTCTCGTTCCCGACGTAAGCTCGGAGCTATTATTTCGTCAATGTTTTCGATTGAATTAACTTGCCTTTTATTTTGTTCGGGTGCGCTCGCTTTTTTCGTGTATGTGCTTGGGGTGGATTGAGGAAACCCACACGCCCATTTGACGGGAGAACCATTTCGACAGGAAGTTATACATACGTACAATTTGGTACATTTTATTCACTGGATGATACAGCAACTTCCTACCAGCTACAATATCATAGTCACATAACCGTTTGAATGTCCTCCTTAATCACCTCTTCAAAATATGCTAATATGTAGTAGGTGGAAGTTATAGGGACGTATCGTCATTAGAATTTAAAGTGGTATCCATGATATTCACGATTTTCTTTCCCTTACAGTCTGATTTTGGACAGACCAATATGTTACACAAACAATGAACTGTCGAACCTGATGTCAGCGATTCGAAACGATGCCCGGAGCGCGGGGCCAAAGCGGGGGGAGTGGATGAGATCGGGAGGTAATCAGAATATCGCCCAGAAGTGATTTCGTCTTACAGGGAAAGGGCGTGCACCGGCGGCGTGTCGAGCACACGGGATGCTAGCGGCAAACAACCGCCGCCATCACCACCGGATGATCATCCGGCGGGTCGGTGTGACCTCCCAATCCCAGTAGCAAAATGGAGACAACTGTATCGTGTTCTTTTTTGTGGACTGCCAGCATCACAGCAGGACATCAGCATGGATAGATAAGTAAATTGCGTAATATATCCGATAAATCCAAATGCGGACAATCAGGAAAATGATTTCTCGACCGGGTCGACCCTCTAGGGGTCTAGGGCTTGTTGGGAAGCACATGAAAGCGCATTATGTTAATACCCATTGCGCATCCATTTACGCAATTAATAATTCACGACGATACTAAGTGGGTAATAAGGGTAAACCCGGGGGCAACGGCGTGAACCGTGAACGTGGAACCTCTGCGGTCTTGCACGTCCAAATTGAGACAGCTGTACTTTCACTCCGTTTTCCGTGTCCATTGCAGGGATGCACACACCACGCATGACTCTCTGACTTGTGACATCTCTTTATTCTGGAGCTGCCGAATGCTTTGCGAAATGTGCACGGTTGGCCCCTCTTTTGTTGGCGTGACGCTGCGGGAGATCAAAACATATCATAACGCAACACTAAGGAGGCGACAATAAAAAAGCTACCTCAATATTTTATCGTCCGGAGCGGGCGCACAGCACATCGCGCCAAAAACCTAAATAGATACGTATATCATGGGCGAAACTTTTCTTTCTGCCACTTGGCAGTTTGTGTCGAGCCATTCAGGAGCGTAATTCTAAACCACAGTCAGGGGTAACATTAATCTAAATAATGTTTTGCCTCCTCCATTTTTTCTCCACGCCAAATGAAAGAGATGTTTGGAAATGTCAGCTCTAATACGACAATGTGTGAATTCTATTCATGCTCCTGTGGCATTGTGCTGCGCGCTTTAAAAGCGAACGCAGATCCATTGAAAGGAAAAAAGTGCTAAATCTATTAGGAGTATAAACATCATTATCCGGGGTGGACATAAATTTCGCTAAGCGAGCAGATTTCGTCCTTATAGATCGTTAAACGTTTATTATCGCTGCTGAGCTTGCTGAATCCAAGTAGGAAGTCCAGCAGTCGAGTGTTGTACCTCATCCTTCTAATAATGGTCAGCAGAAGCAAGGAATTCCACGTAAATGTCTTGTTGGAAGGACCACACATGGACGTGTTGTTGCTTTTGTGAATGGGCTGTTACCACAATTTGGGTACAACGCACCATTTCATGGATTCTGTTGTTCCATTATTCAACTGTGTTCAGTTGTTCACCTTTCCGAAGGAAATGGTCGCGCCATGCAGTCTGGAATTGAAATTTTGAAATTCTGATTTATCGCGTATAAAGCATTCTGTCACCCTGGAAAATATTTCTCTAGTTTCATGCTGACTTCAGTTCTCGGTAAGGTACTTGTGCGTGACAATCGGAAATAATTGCCATAAAAATTACCAAGCTTCGCGGACGCAAATATAAATAAAGATAAATACAGCGCGAACAATTGAAGTAAACGCCATTTACATTTGAAAAGGGGCGCAGAAATCCTTTAGGTTTTTTGCCCGTTATCGTCGTCACTCGTCGCCATCGCCGCGCCATTGTTGCCAACTGCACCCAGCGCGCGGACGCAAAAAATAAGCGAGCGAATAAAAGTAGCGCAAAAGTGTTGACAATTAAGCGAAACAACACGCCGAATGGGGGGTCTGGGGCGCGAGCATGGGGCGCTGCTGAATGTGCATCCAGTTGAATGTAGAACATTCGCAAATGTTATTTTACGTTCTTGCCAACATTCGCCGCCGTCGACTTTTTTCATCGTTCTCAGCGTCGCGTCGCGTCGCAGCGAATAAAAGAAATTGCTTTTAATAATGTAATTATACGCCTGTAGCAAGCGCGCCGGCGACGACGGTGTATGAAATTTGCATGTCGTGACGCAAGCAGCGTCAGCGAAGGAGACGGAGGCGGCGGCGGTGGCAGTGGCGGCGGCGTTGGCTGCGAGGGCGCAGGCGGGCGTCGCATCTCTTGTGGGTCCTGTGTCAAACGGTGCTGCGGGGACGGGCGGGCCGTCGTTAAGTACTATGCTGTGACAACAACCGTTACAATGAAACGACATCATCGCCGCCCGACACTGCGATGGCGGTGAATTAGCTTGTGTGTGCGAGCGCCTGCCGCCTCCCCCAACGCAGCGCCAGCAGCCAACCACCGCCGAAAATGTTAACTTTTTATTCCGGCTGTAAACTTTGTAATACTGTTTCTAAATTAAAAACCAGGATTATGGTGGAAAATATTGCGTCTTTTATGATGTGTATTTCGTCCTTACCCTCTTTCACCCTTGTAACACAAATACCAAGTGTTGGAACAAACTCATCCACAAAATTTCAAAATCCACTCCACTATGTCAAAGAACACGTTTCAGTTTCATACCTGAAAAACGATGTTAAATAATGCAACCAATGTTACAGTATGCCAATACTCGTGTACATTTGGTTGCCTACATGTTTTCTTAAGATACCCAGTATATCATAGGTAGTCACCCTCGAGTTCACACCTTATGATCCTTTCGCTCACATTTTCAAGTGTATTCATACATTATTACATTTTTCGCTTTTTCATGAATAAATCAAATAAGACACAGGCGCGTCGCGACGATGAAGCATCGCGTTCAGACATTCAGGTACGGTAAGGGGCCTCGACGAGCAGCGAAACAAGCGTTTTTGATATTTTATTACGCAGCAGCCGACAGCATATTTAATTTTCCTTCGCTGGGCGCACGAGATGCAAATGAGGGGGGCGCCTTGGCCGCTGATTACGCGCCCGTCCGTCTGAATAGATAACACAAAAAACAGTTGTCGCAACACGGTCGTGACCTGCGAGCGTAATTCGGTTTATTGTCATCATCAGCCGTGGCGGAGTGAGGTGGGCGGGATAATTAAAGAGACGGCGAGGGACAACAACTAAGTAATGGTCGACCTCGCTTTGCATAAACTTTTTTTTACTACTTGCGCTGCTTGATTACATGCAGATTCTTTCGACTGTACAAATAAAAATAAATAATACCACTGGGTAGGAGCAGGTAAGATGAGGTTGGATCCGTATTTATGTATGATATCTTTTTCGCTGTCTAGCTGTGACTGTGAATTCGGATTGGTGGCGGTGAGGATTCTGGAATTGATATGATAGTCTTGTGGGCAATCGCACTTGGCACGCATACCGCAGGGCCTCGCAGGGTCTCGCAGGCCAGGCCCCGGGATCAGCCATCGAAAGTCGAGCTAGTCGAGCATCCCAGAGGTGCGCTCCGAACGGCTGAAATACGAGCATCATCGCTTGACGCCCGAAAACGCCCAAAACGCTAAACAACCTCCTCGTCCTCCCCAAACCTTCGAGTGAGAGTGGAGTGCGGTGTGATATATATAACCGGCATGGGGGCTTAGATATCAATATGATTCCGATATCATTTTGCCCAATCACTACAAAAATTCGGTAACTTCCAGGGTTTCGCCAAGACATTAATATAATATAGGTCTTGAGTCAAATTCTTGAGCTTCCCTAGAAAAAAAATGTCTTTCCCTTCCTATCAACAAAAAAATAGTTGTAATACCAAGTTTTCTAAAAATCAATTTTTCGATATTGATCTTGCAAAATCTCGACCTTGAAATTTTTTTTCTCCAAGAAATAATTTCTCACTCTCGTCTCGACAGAAAAATCATGATAAAATATTGAATTTCGAGATTCTCGTCAAACCCTATAACACTTCCCAAATCGAAATCCTTTCCCATGATTCTTAAATCTATACTATTTTGCGTTAGCATCAGATTAATGATGAATTAATTGTGCTTTAAGTACGAACTGCTGCTGCTCAATGTGCATTAGGTTTGATGGCTGGCAAATTCATCATCGCATATTTGACATTTTAGAGGGTGACGCCAAAAGGAGGATCGGAGGACGTGCGCAAACACGCACACACAATGCACAATGAGCTTCGACACCCAGTCCCATAGTGCCAGCTGAATGTGTGCACACGGGCACAACGCAGATGATTAATATACAAAGAGCAATAGGCATCGAGATTACTCGAGTCATCGGTCTGCTTACATCGCGCCGAACACAGCGAGTACACCAATATGCGAGTGTGCAACTAGGGGTGGTCGTAATGTCCTATATTATAATGTTTGAATTCACTGAATAGCAGGGTCGTGCATATACATACAGATCACTTAAATTAAAGCCTAGATTATTACACCATTCACTCGCGTGTGCAATGCGCCATATTCATGAGGCGCGTCACCAAACGCGTCAATCTGTGAAATCGTCCTGTTGTTCCAAGTCAATCCAAATACTAATACTAATCAATTGAAATGTAAAGTTCGGCGGGGTAACGAAGTCCAATTTTTAAGCGCTAGGTTCAATATTAGGAAATACAGGGTGAACTATTAATGGCGGAATTCATTTTGAAGAATTGTATAGTCCACAATCCTTCAAAATGAATTATATTTAAACTATCTTATTGACTTTGAAATCTTAGATATTAGCAGTTGACGATGCAATTCTAAAACTGTTGTCCACCATTCATTTTGTAAGTGTAAAGTTGTAAATTAAATTTTTGATCCATTCGCAAAATTGTGTTTAATATAGGAGGATACATTTTTTTAAATAACATTTTTTGAATAACGACTGGGATTTGAAATATTCTAATAGTATGTTGCCATACGAGTAAGTTTGAGTGGCTATTAGCTATTACTCAGGAAGTCGAAAATTGTGAAGTTCGACCGCAAAGATACTTTAAAAAATTCCCGAAATCGGGAAATGTAACGCAAAATATGAGAATAAATCGGAAAATTTGCAAATTTGTTTCTAAGTCACTTCCTAGTCCCAGAGGGGTTTGGGATGTAGTGCATCTTAAACAACGTTTTATTGCGTATCAGAATCCGCAAGGATACTTAATGAAGGAGCTCGCATTCGGGAAATATAAAGGATTATCGCTCGAATCCCGTCAAATTATCAAATTTATTGGTATTTAGTTTTCAAATTTGATTTTAAGGTCCTCCCGGGACCGGGACCCTGTGTGGGTTGGGACGGGGTGCTTCTTAAAGAGCGTCATCATGCCTATTAGAATCCGCAAAGATATTTAAAGGAACACTCGCATTTGGGAAATATAAAGCAAAATATGAAAATAAATCGGAAAATGTTCAAATTTGATTTTAAGGCACTTACGGGCCACCGAGCGGGTTGGTTCAGGATTTATCTTCAAGAGCGGCTCCTGCTGGGCTATTAGATTCTGCAAAGATACTGAAAAAAGGATCAGGCGGAAAATATAAATGATTTTCCTTCGAAATTTCCCAAAAATTAACCCTATGGCTCCTGGATACCCGGTATTTCTCCTTGAATTGTACTACTTGGTGAACTGCTATCGACAATGATTTCTCAATGAGGGAAACAAGTGATCTCAACGAAACTTTGGGAAATGCTTCTTCAATTCTTGAACTTAACATTCGTCAGTAATCAAACAGATCATTATTTGTATTTTAAAAGTTGAAAACAGGCGTTTAACAAGACAACAGAAAAAAAAATTCCAATAATGGATTTAACATTCTGTCTTGAATAATTTCAAAGAATCACTCCTTCTATGGAAGGACACACCTTCGGTCCACCCTGTATGTTAGATTGATTTGGTTTTGGTTCAGATCTAATTAAGTTATTTATTAATGCTGAACGTTGATTAAACGAATAAAACCATAATTTTCATTTTCAATTAAGTCGAACCGATAATAAAAGATCCTCGCCTATGTGCGCGTGGGTCGTGAGTATATCTCGTAAAGTAATACCGCCACCGATGAGGGAGAGCATGGTGGCGGTTGGCATGAAGCATGAAGTGGCAGCCAATGACGGACGGACGTGCGTGGCATTCAATTAATAAGTCGCTCTCAGCTCGCGAGTTAATCCCGGCCTCGTGCGCGTCCCACGGGATCACCCCCAATGCCAGCAGGCCACCAGCCCACCACCAGCATTCGGGCATCATTATTATGTAGATCACACTTTGATCCGTTTGTTTCAAGGGTCAAACTCGATACACACGCACACACAATATGATAGCCGAGTTATCAAACAGTGCGCTTTGCTACAGCCAGTTTTACATAATATGCTGTGCTGCCGTGGAAATGCGAAAAGTGTTTGACCCTGTCCCTGCGAAAGACATACTGTATATGCGTGCGAAGGGGTGTGAGGCTGGTGAGTACACATGATGGGACTTCAGATTTAAGCCCGTATTCGCATACGCACACATTTTGTTGGGCAATAAACATTCAAAGCCGTTTTCAATTAAATTCAATCCGATGCTCCAAAAATGAGTGACACTCGCCGTCGATAGAAATGGAGGCGCCGGGCAAATTAACATAACCTCCAAAATACCAATGACAGTTTACTGACAGGTGATGAATGAACTTTAAAGATGTCAGCGTGGAGTGTTACCATAGGGTTTCCAGCTTTACAAGCACATTTCTAACTTGTGATGTTGATTCTCTTTTTGGCCGGGCCGATGAATTCGACGCTTTCGAGGATCGACGAAAATCAAGCGCATATGACGCAACGGGGTTGGTTGCGAAATACTTTAAAACGGATCAATTACGCGGCGACAGTTTTTGATCGCCATTTGCCCGGCGGGCACTTTTTGGTCGCTTTTTTTCGCCGCGCGGCTGTTTCGTACAATTTTGCCGTCTCGTCTGCATTTCGTACACGTATCGCAACTAATGATAAAATCGATGAGCGGCACTTAGTCTCGCCGACACACCGTATAACACACCAAGCGAGATGTGGAATGGAATGCATGTGCCGGGGCAGGAACGAAATGGGGCGCTAAAATAATATTTTTCTAATTACCGTGCGGCGCGCGGGTTGGCGCAATACGTGCGGTGAGCGGTCATTTAATTAGCGATCGGCGGACATGTTAAAATATACGCGCATATCAGCGCGGCCCGCGTGTCAGATGCACATCAAAATCCCCCCAACATCGCCCCGCCCGCTCGAAGAGTCGCCACACTCGCCACATTAATTTAACGATTGCCAAGGCGGAGCGCGCGCCCCCCTGGCCGTATAGGTGGAGCGTTTAATTAGCTGATTTAATTAAAGCTCGGCCGCGCCGCACACAGTCACGTGGCCGCACTTACCATTTCCAAATGGACGCGTGTGCATATTTCCAATCGGAGGCTTTGAGCTGTGAGCATTTCTTCCGGACGCAAATTTCAATTTGCCCCATACGCACCCTAATTCCATCCTAATTACATCCGCGAGAAAACATAGTCGAGTTGCTGACTCGGCGTGGACTACAAAGGCGGCGCGCAATGTTAATGTGCTCATTGAAAAATTGGATTTCCCGGTAAAGCAAAAACCGCTTCACACTTCCCAAGTGTCGCCATCTCGCATAAAACTTCCGCACTATTGCGCACCAGATGGCGCGACACTTGACACAACACGCGTGACATATAGGCGTTGGGAAAATCAAATGGCATTGATTTTAATAAAACACCAGCTCCGGTTTACGAGCAATAAACGAACGAGGAAATGAATGACGAAATAAATCCGCCAGGAACATCAAAGCACGCTCGGCGTCGTCGGTGCATGTATCATCTAGCGCAGGCGAATCCACGTGCACATGCGCATGTTTATAGAAATAAATGCCAAACGTATAGAATCCCGGCATTTTATGTGCAATGTGCCCCAATCCCATGGCATTCAGCTCCACTTTCCACTCCTTATGCGCATGTACTCCGCGTGTATTTGATGTTGTTCGCATTACTAGACAAAGAGATTTATACGCGCGCTTGTGTAAAACTATAAATCATTAATGGCGGTATCCTCCACACTCCAACACTCTCGAGCGCCGAGTGCACGGCACTTAACTATATTAAGCATATTTAAAACCGCTCGGCACAGTGCGTTTAAAACAAACACCCAGAGCTTATTCGTCGCCGTTCGATTTATTTCTTTTTAATGCACCCAAATGCGTGGTAAAGTATACGATTATGGCCGCGGTGATTTCTCGCCCCCCCACCTTTTTCTCCTCGTGCGTCTGCGGTTCATGTCGCTCGGATTCAATTGCCACTTAACCTTTTGCGGGGCACCACAGCAATATCGACGGGACGACGGGTTATTTATTGCTTATTTGTTGACTTTGTTCCAGTGCGCGATATGACAACGTCTACACCATGTCTACTTAACTATTTATTTATTATGCGTGAGAGCGTTTATCGGGAATGTTTGACGCGGGCTTTGTGGCGGGCTGCTATCTCAAATAGAAAATAATTAAATTGTCTGCGTGGATGTGGTGTTTGAGTTTATGCATCGGGCATCGTAATCTTCGACGATGATGTGAACAAATATTTAACATGGTCAATTTAGCGGCGCAGCGTTGAAACTTTTCAAATTTAAGTGGCAATCAAACTTTATAAGTCCGTCACTTATAAAACCGCACTCTTTGTCCGCGCCATCGCAGCCACAGCCAAAACTTGCATCACTTCAGCACCAGCATAGAGTAGAAGACGGTTGACTTCAGCAACTTTTGGGGAGGCAGGGAGGCTTGGAGAGAGTTGGAGCAAACTTGCTGACATGCCATGCGGGCGAAACTTTGTCGCACGTATCGTTTACATTGATAACTGTTTGTTGGGGAAGACCACAACACTTCCAATATTTATAACTCTCGATTTAAACTTATCAATTTTCCATTTGATGCTTTGATTTTTGGAGGCAAGTTAAAATTTGAAAGCGTCAGGAGTTGGGAATAATAAAACTTTGATCCGCAGCGCAAGGCATTTGCTCATTGATTTGGGGCGTTTGGGGCGTTTGGGGCGGGTTAAAACTTTTGCGGTTGACGGCCGCCGTGGCGCCCGCACACCGGCGACATTAATTAAGAATATAAACCCCACGGCGTCGATAAACGCCAACCGGGCGGGTGGATAAATCGCGACAGGTTTTTTTGCACCGCCGCGGTGAAAGACGGGCTAATTGAGAAACAATAATTTATTCAAAGTTAACGATGCCGGGGACGTTTTAGTTTCGGACGATTTCGACCCTTCGCGCTTTGATTGGCCGCCGCCGCACTCATCTATTATTGCTAATGACACCCGGCAAAGAACCAAAGAACTTTTCACTCTTTCAGCCCTCGCAGCAAAGAATGAACACAGATAACTTGCGAACGGTTAATCCGCGCCAATATCTAATTTTATTTGTTCAACGATCCAAGCGGAGGGTAAAAAAACGGAAAAGTTTTTGGTGCCTGCACTTCTTCCAAGAGGGTGGAATGGCCATTTGAAATCTCAACGAGGACATTTCAGTAAAAGAATTAACGGGAGCAATTAGTGCGGCCCCGCTTTTTCTTCGCCAAAAGGAATTTAATTTAGTGTGAAACTAATGGCCGCATTATGATTTGTGGGGTTAGCGCCAACACAAAAATGGCTTGAGGGGGCGTAAATTTTTTATGCGCTCAGCCGCTCACGTGAGACTCGGCCTTTCTTGGTCGCATCTTATCGCGGTCGACGTGGCCGTTTTTTTTCCTGCACCGTCATAAATAAACATGAATTACATGGTAAAACACGAAGGACCTTTGGCGTTGCGCACGGGCGTTCATTTTGTCATTCGTCGGCGCACAATTTTTTCCATTCCCGCCGGCCAAAGTGCTGCGTTGGTCGCTGGTCGCTCCCACGCGAACGATAAAGGGCGATAAGTGATACCAACCAACGGGGCCGGGTTGCTAACCCTAATAACAAAGCACGCGACATGCGTTCTCGATGTTGTTCGCTCTTTTGTTATTGTATTCGAACGGCCAGATATTGTTGTTGAACATGCGCCACGCCAAGCCGCCCGAGAGCCTTCATTATTAATCACTTAATATCGTTCGACAATGCGAAACAGCGCTTAAATGTTTAATCACGCCAGAAACTAGTTGTGGTACAATCTATACTATTTACCATATTACATATCGTAAAAATACATATACATAATAGGTTATATATGAATAATATTAAGGGGTGCACACTGTGCACGGAAACAAAGGGGAAAATCAATTCGGCCCCCGACGAGCGAGTGTATAATTTAATCAGTCCGCGATGATTTTTATGCCTTTCGCGCGTATTGCCGTATTTATTTGCATTTGCAGCGATCGGGCGCGTTAAATGAAAATAAACGGCAATAAACGGCAATAAATGTTTACACACGAGTTTTACATCCCGTCAATAAAACCGATATTAAATATCTCAATATACGGATTATACGAGCGTCCTTCGCGTTGCTTTTAATCCGCACCTACGAAGATATTAAGGAGATGTGGAGACTGGAGACTGGACTATGACTGTGTGGAGTGCGGAGGAAAACTAGTTATAAAAGTGATAAAGCGACGCTGGACAACGCCAAGCAAATCCACCAAGCACGAGGACGAGGCAATAAAAAGTTAATTAATCATAACTTACCTTTGGTAATTATTGCCACTGCCACATGTTTCAATCAGCTGAAACTCTGAAAGAAACACACTTTTGGGCGTTGTGACAATTTGTTGTTCAACAATGTATTGTTTGATTATATAAATAGGATAGCAATAAATAAAGCGTTAATTCTAAGGTGACATCCTACATCTGCTGGGTGCTTTTCCGAGCGGCCATAAATCGCCGGAAAGGATTTGTTTAACTATGGACGCGCACCAGCAAATATATATTAAAAATCCGGGTGATCATTAATCCCGACCGGGTCGACCGAGTTGACGCCAACCCAACTCCACGCCGAGTGCGCCAAGGTAACCTAACCTAGGTTTCGCTAATCCGAAATCTTTCACTTCCAACAAGTCTCCACACTTCGCCACACTCCATGCAGAGATGGAAACGAGTACCTCGTTTGCGCAGCGTTTGTTGTTTGCATAGGTATAACGTTTGCGCCATGGCGCGGAGCAACGAGGAAACGTCCGCCGCGCGCAGTCCTGATTTATTGTTTAATTAAGCTTGTCTTACGCGATGTGTTCATTTGTTTCGGAAACAGATTGCGTGCCTTTTGTGCGCCATAAACGGTCCCATCCTGTGCAGGCGCACCAGCGCCGACGAACATTTCGACAATGCCGCAAGGACAATGCCATTATCTGGGCTCGCGCGAGAGCGACGCGGTCCATTATCCGACAATTATGCGTTTGCTAGTCCTCCAGTCGAAACTAGCAGTGAGGCACTGCGAGCCCACACTCCCCGAGCGGGCATATAAACAAATGGCGGTTGGTGTTGGCGCTGGCAAGAGGAAGAAACGCCTAATCTAGATGGAAAACCTTCGCCGCGCCGCGCGCGACTGACATTTACATATGTACCTAAACTTGCGCGAACAAAACGTCTCCTTTACTTTTCCGCTTTGTGTTGAGGTGTCTCCTGAGCTTCTCACCTTTGAAGCATCACTCCAACTCCGCAGACTTTGTTTAAACGCTCTTGTTTGCCGACAATCATTTTTATTTATTCAAACGTCATTCTTCGGGAATCGGGAGATAATTCCTCAGCGCTGGTCTGTCGTCGGCTGTGTGTCGATTGTGATCAAGTTCGTGGGTAATTTAGCTCGACGCCATTGGCGCACACCGCCGGATTATGTACGCAGGTTAAATAACTCTCGACTAAATATCGAATTTCAAACGATGGACGCCGCCGCTCAAAGCCCTGCGACTCCTACAAGAACCACTCAGCTTGCATGCTCTCCTTCTTCGGCATGCTTCTTTTTTCTGTGTACTTATTTAATAAAACGTCTCTAGTATCTTGTCGAACATCGTGGCGTTCAAATAAAACAAAAGCGCGACGCAAACACGCACTCGTAAAAAGAGACGATGAAGGCCGACCGAAATTGAACTTTATACGACGAGGTCGTGGCTCAAAACCGAAAAAAGGCAACTTCTTTGTTCTATGGTTCTATGTAGAAAACTCTTCAAACTCGGTACTAGTACTACTTAAGTCGCTTCAATCTGAAATAATATCAAGTAGCATGCGGGAACCTCTGCTTTTCTTCCCGCAACGTCAATATCAGATGTAATCTCTTTAAGCGTGATATACCTCTACCGCTCTACCATTCTACCTTTGGCCACCTTGGGTCCAACTCCCAGTCAGGTCCCAGGTCCATGTTCATCCGATTGTTACTTTTTGTTGTTGTCGGGAATAAAAGTTTTCGAAATGTTGAAAAATCTTGTCCGCGTTGGGTTTGAAAGGAGCCACCGTTGAACAAAAGATGTGACATCGAATTCTTCAAAGGATTAACGTTTTGCCTTTTCATTGGAGACAGGGGGGAGCAAAGTTTTTAATGCGAGGACGTTTATAAAAGTAAAACCTTTTTGGAAGCGACATGGTACGCGAGTCGTGTTGCTCGTCTTTTGTCGTTCGGGTCAAAGTGGAGATGCACGACAATAATCGACTTCGAGTCGGGTACATGAAGTTACAAGAACGCGAACCCGAACCCGCCCACAACTCATGAACTCGGAGAGAATCATGCCTCGATCACATGCCGTTTTTGTAATGCGATAGACACGACACGACCTGCAGGATTATAAAAATCGAATTTACACATTTTTCCTTGATGCCGAGCACAACTTTCAGCAGCTGTTCAATGTTAAGTGTACGGCAAAGTGTTAGAAATCGTGCTGTTTTGTTGTTACACGCCGACTTAAGTGTGTTTTATGCAAATTTATAGCGAAACACATGTTTTGACGTAAAAAGTTTTGTATTACTAAGAAGTCGTTTTCATAAATCTATCGTTTAAATGCAAATACATACATTCATCACCTCAACAACGTCGATAAATCAAACGCCAACACACGATTAATGTGCAAGATCGTGCACAATTAGCATCACAATAAGCCCGGTTTGTATCAAATTTCATGCTGAGTAGCTCGGGTCCTTAATTCCACGTTTATCGCATGTTTATCTCGAGAGGAGTTCGGGAAGTCTTCGCATTTTCAAAGGAAAATATTTATCTAACCACCAAATATGCCTATTAGTGCTGCGCACGTGAGGTGACTCAGATGAGGATATGTGACAATCACCTGTCTAGCTCAACCCCAAGCCACGCCAAAGTCGACACCGCGGCAGAACGCAAGATAAACAATCGAGGAATTCCAAAGTCATGGCACACAGGGGCGTAAGGTCACGTGTCGGGCGCTGGTAATAAATAGCCGCTTGTAAAAATACTTCTGCACGTCCGCTGATGCTGCGGCGGCGGCGGGATCTTTTTGAAATGTTTATTTAGCACCGAAAATAGTCGCGGTCGATTGGGTGCTAAACGACGCGCCCGTGCGCTGCACGTCAGCGCACGCCTCATTAATTCATTAAGAAATCGTGGCCGTTTTCATTTAAAACGAATTTTCGATAATTTTCCAGCGCGGCCGCGCACTTAAACGCCAGTAACTTATATTTACGAACGATAATTCTGACAATTGTGCGCTTCATTAATGGCCGGCCGCGAGATTCATTAGCATTAAACTTTGACATCTTTATTCCACCCTTGATTGTCCTCCGCCGCCGAGATCCGCGCTCTGTGGGGTTTTATCAAGAAAATCGTGGAATGCTTTTAATTTGAACTGGGCCCGATTCGGTATGATTTACGAGCGGTTTAAGATGCTTTAAATAGACGGGCCGAGCGCCGCCGTTTGAGCGCCGCCGGCCGTTTCTTCTGTCGCTGGGAGATAACATCGCTCTCAATAAGCAATAAATTGTTTTAACACATTATAAGCCAGGCACGTCCGCGCCATTGGAGAGACGAATGATGCGCCGCCGCGGAAAGCACCCGCGTTTATCGGCGCGCGACTAATATTTATATTAAAATGTGTCGTCGCGGATGACTAAGTGCGCATAATCTGTTGATTTTAGTGCTCGTGCCCAGCCACGCATCTGTTGACACCGTTGTTGACTCCGGTGCATTAAGAGTGTTGATTAAATTTACAAATATAACTTTGGAGTTTTGGAGCGTTCTGCATGCAGAGCGTTTATCGCAAAATCGATTGATTTTGCGTTTGATCGTGTATTTTTGAAGTAAAAGATTAATAAAAAATTTGTACTGAATAAATCATATCTGTGCCACGAATTGTAAAATTTCACACTAAACCCCAGCTTTCGATGCTTAAAAACGTGTTTGTTAGCACTGAAACGTTCAATTTTGATGACATTTTTTTTTCTAGAAATAAAATAAAATAATTAGTTTCTTACCAAAAGGAACAATCGTGAAGTATGAAAAATCTAATTTCGTAATTTTAAACGTGTTTATTTCGGTTAAACCGATCAATTTTGCGTTAGAACGTGTATTTTTGAAGTAAAAATTAATTAAATGTTTGTACTGAATAAATTATTTCTTTGCAACGAATCGAAAAATTTCGACCAAAATCTAACTTTTGATGCTTAAAAACGTGTTTGTTAGCGCTGAAACGTTCAATTTTGTGTCAATTTTGTTTTCTAGAAATAAAATAAAATACTTATTTTCTTACCAAAAGGAACAGTCGT
>JARJDQ010009037.1:0-22257 GCA_030264215.1 Geostiba sp. GC000077 | reverse complement strand
TGTAGAGTAAAAGAAAATGTAAGTTAAACTTAACCAAACCAAATCACCCACAACCATATTGCATCTACATCATATACAGGGTGTCATACAATAAATTATACTGGATGTTGCAACAAATGTCGCTAAAATATTTTACACGCAAGCAAGAAGTACATTGAGCAACGGTTGCAAAAATTTGAATATACACAGGGTGTCACAAGAAAATTCTTCTGTCACAAGAAAATTTTCGCCCTGTCTTGATGAGATTTGGTACACTGATAACCCATTGCAACCCTGACGCATTCACGTAGTTACAGGGAGTGTGACGACACACTAACCAGTGATCATTCTAATACGTGACTTGAAAAGAAAGCACGGCACAGCAATCTCTCCTGGTGTAGAACGTTTAGAACGTAGACCTTAATGTATCCCTTCACCATCACCGATGTGAACCACCATCAAGGGCTCCGTTTCGGAGATACATCCCTCAGCGTCTAATGTGATTTTCGGCATTTTCTTTCGTGCGTATAACAATAAAAATAATCTTGCAGGAAGTAATTACGTTCCAAATGCATTTAATTTGCATTTGTGTTGAACTGTCGAGCGACTAAGTATAGGGTAGGGCTGGTGTGGAAAAGTTTTGGAATAAATCACAACTTTGTAAGCAACTCGTAATTTGAGTTGGGTGGAGGTGGAGATAAACAAGCATGGTGTTCGGTTCCACGACCTCTCTGTGGGCATCAATCGATATGCTTCATATAACGATATGTTGATAATGCATACCAACTCCAGGCACCAATGTTTGCACAACAGATGGGTGCATTTGATAGAATTTTCGTGTAGTTTAGGTTTTTATCAGTCTTATCAACATTGAGACCATTATTAAACAAATACAGCTCTGATAAACTAATAGCAAACATGATCACGAACTTAGTTATGACGTCACAAAAGAATGCAATTGTGTTTAACGGTTTAAGAGTTTAAGGAAATAGTTCCATAAGTTGAGCATATATTGATTATTCAGAAATGTAACTTTCGGTTGTTTAGAATTCTATTCTGCTGGTTGAATAACATTCTTCTAACAATGCGTTTGTTTGCCTGATTGCAGTTGGATGGCGATCAACCGGATGTGGATGACGACGAGCCAGATTTCTACGCCGAGGCACCACTTCCTGGCTAAACAACGGTTCCCCGACATTTAAGCATAAATACTTAATTGAAATATATTGCGAACAAATTTCATATTAACTCTAATTAATCGTCACGTTGGGGAAGACTACATTTGTAACATAAACAACCCCATCTGGGAACGTGGGAACATCTTGATTTAAATTGCATCATGTCTCTATAAAGTCTAAAACCTAACAATGTATGGTTAAGCAAAAACTTTCAGGAATGAAAATCTACAATGATACCTAGACCTACAGTATTATATAAAATGAATCGAAATTTTAAGGAGAGCAAACATTACTTTGCTCTAATAAACTATTTTGGTAATAATACTGATAATACTGCGATAAAACTTATTAGACGAATACTAGATATACATAGGGTACATATGATTAAAATAATAGGGAAGTTATAGGTAGGTTAATATCTCTGTTGCGAATCCAAATGGTGTCGTTTGGATTCATGAATTCATGAATTTCATCTAACGTTAGAAGACTGTGATTAAAATTGGCCTCACTTTGAAGTTTGAACTGTGGTGTTGATGTAGAAGGCCGGAATATTAAAGATACATCCAATTATGTATTCATTCAACTATAATTAATAAGTGTAAAGAAAAAGAAGTACATAATTAAAATGCATTGGTCCAGTATTTCCCTATTTACAACAAGCAATTATTTACATAGTAGCATGGGAGCATCTAAGAGAGCGCCTTCCCAGCTATCAGAATCAGTCAAGAAAGTTTAATAGAGGGTGCGCGTTTGGAAAATATGATTGATTTTCCATCACATATCGTCAAAAGACGAAAAATTTTGTTAAAATTTCAAAATTGATTTTAAGACACTTCCCGGGCCCTGAAGGGTGTTTGGCTTTCCGATCCTGAGCCTTCAATTTTCATTGCTTTTGTAAATTGTGTTATTTTTTGCATTATTTATTGCATCCTTGCGTCCTTGCCAGTGCACAACTGAACGAGAAATTGGTTTTGGTTGATCAAAAGCCAGCAGCGGCACCATGTAACTTCTTTGCAGTAGAGATAGAGAGGAGAATGGAAAGAGAGGAAATTTCTATGTGGTACATACCACGTCAGGTTAGATGTACGGTCGTTTGTTTATGCATGATGTAATGTTTATATGTATATAACGGCCACTCTGTATAACTAATATGTTGGAATAAAATAGGATATCCTAGTCCTGCAGGATAAAAAAAAGTAGCTAATACAGGTAGTGACAGTAAAAGTACTGATCATACAAATTGGGGTATTGGATGAAATGAAGGTAAACAGTTCATCCTGTTCCTCCTCCTCTTTCTACTATTATATACCCAATATCAATATGAGGGGTACACTCGCCCGCCATTTTGGTACAAGGAATAGAAATACAAGTACAAGATATCTTCCATATTGTAATTACATAGTTCCAAAATATTGTATCACTAAATGTGAATGAATTCTTCTCACATATTTGATTTTAAGAAAGGTTTCAAATACTTATAAAACGCTTCGTTCTTTTGATCCAGATTCATAGGACTCTTTTGCGCTTCGGCAAAAAGCCTCTCATACACATTGCCATCATGAGCCCCAAGCGTCGACCTTAAAATTTCATCGCGGATGTCAAACGCGTCGACTATTCCCACTGCATTTGGTCTGATTGCTGCCAAAATGTCCTCTAGCCATGCTTGCAGCTGATTTACATCAGTACCAATTGTATCCGTGTACTGACAAGTAGACAAAGTTATTATAAAGAAAAAGCCCACATTAATTGATTAATGTGAATAAAAAAGGTACCTGTAAAAGTTTACCACTAAATCTCAACGCAGTAAACACAGCATACAATTGTAACAATTGCTCCATGAGCAAGGCTAATTCTTTCGAAAGTTTTGCATTCGCTGTTTGTACGTTGTCGTGGAAGATTGTGATGACATTCACTCGGCAGTGCATTTCAGCAGCGGCCACCAACTCGATGCTGGACTGATTCCATGCATGCTCGTAGTCGACGCCATTTTGTACGCGCTTTTGTATGTTGTTGTAAGCAGTTTCAATTTGACTGCAAAAAAGTCACTTTAGGTCAAGTGGCCAAGATATGATTAAAGTTATAAACTCACGATGCTGCTACTTTTTCGAAAGCGGATGTAATCCACTCTACGCGCGGTTGGAACAATGGCGTCGAATGATTCCTCCATTTTGCAATGTATTCCAAAGTCGGTGTTAATTTCTGACCGTTTAAGAAGCCGTGATAGCTTTTAATCAAGTATCTGGCTGTTTGTAGCAACATGACGGTGTTTTCACCCTCATAGGTGCAGGCGGCCGTGGCGCACCCATAAGTTGATGGTAGATTGGAAGAAATCATGAAACCATGTCCCCCACATGTCATCCTGCATGTTTCAACCCCTTGGGAGCAATCGTTGGTGCTCACAGCTTTCAAACAGCATGCAATGGCGTGTAACTTAAAACAAAATTATTAATAAACACATTCTAAAATCCTAAATAGTGTATACTTCAGATAATCTGTTCAATTGCCCATCATCAATCTCTGAGGTAATATTATTGTACAACTTCCAAAGCCACCTGGCAGCATGATGAAATGCAAACACAGTGGCGATTAGTGGAAAGATTTTGTACTGCTGCGTTACAAAGTCGAGAATCTGCGGCTCCCCTTCCGACTCCTTCAGCTTGGACTGTCTGCGCACCGCGCTGTACCTCGTCGCAATGGTAACTGCCTTCTGCAGATAACCAGCAGCATCCTGCACCACTGCCACGCGCATGAAGATCATCGTCCCGTACGTGAGCTTGCTATTAGCCGACTTAATGTAAGTACCGTCCTGCAGCACCTGACTGTGCTTCATCAGCATCTGCAGCCGTGGGACTCTCACATGATCCAAACCAAGATAACCATTATTATTGGTATTCAGCGCTAGCTTCACCCCGATTTCGCCAACGTTAATCCCTGGCAGCGGCAGGTGAGTCTCTTCATCACGCAGCTGAACAATGAACGCATGAATTCCGCGACTTTCACCCTTGGTGTACAGCTGCGCCATGACGATGGCATAATTTGAAGAGTGACCAAGTCCACCAGGCCACCATTTGTACGAGGTCAGCGTGGGGCTGTTCAACACAAACTCCTCCGTCTGCGCATCGTACGTGGCCGTGGTTTCAAGGCCACGGATGAAGGTGCCATGTCCTAATTCAGTCTGCGCATACGTGCCGATGATCTGCAGGTTGATCGCCCTGCCGGCCCACTCGGCCTGCTGCTCGTCAGTGCCCTGGCCCAAAATGGTCGCCAGAAACATGATGAAGTGCAACGTGAGTGGATTGCCATCGGGGGTCAAGGCTGGACCAAGAATCGCACCTAAAATATGCCTGTACACTTCGTAGGCGTTGCCGCGTTCATCCGAATAGGCCTTGGCGCTTTTGTACAGCTCCACGGACATGCGCGTCAGTTCATCGTGACGCTCCTGATGACTTAAGTATTCCAAGGGGACTTTGGGAGGCGTTATTGACTTCAAAAAGAAGCCCTCTAAAAAGCGATAAAAAAATATGTGCAGAAAGGTTATGTGGTAACAACCATTTAACACAGAAAGCAGTGTTTACCTCGTTCGCGTCGCTGAGCAGTTGTCTCCGGACTTCCATCAATGTAATTAGTCAATTCCTCAATGTTAAAAGTACATTTCGCTCGTTCCCTTAGCAAATCAAGGTTTGTCATAGTCATTGTGGAAGACACTTTTCTATCCACTGTTAGGACTGAAGTGCACTCTTTTTGCTGTGGGAAGTGAACAATGAGTCTAGACCTCTGGTTTGAACCCTTGCGGTCTCTTGCGGTCAAGATGCTTAGAATTATTCATTATTGCATGTCAATGTATGCATATTACCAACTTATTACCATGAGTTTTAACTTCCGTCTTCCTGAAATGTTGAGGTAACTGAGGTTAGAATGGTAAGAAATAAAACACGCATTTCATACATTTGTTATTGTTTTGTTTGTTAGATGTCCAGGGTATTTATTATTTACAACCGGATTGTACATATGATACTAGTTAATACTATACAATGTAATTCGAAAATCAATTCTACAGACTTGTACCGTATAAAAAAAATATCATATCATTGAAGAAGTCGTTAAGTATAAGAATATCCCGAATAAACGCCTTCTGCCCAGCACACCAGTGATCGTACTTTCTATTGCGTTTCGCGTGCAGATGCAGAAGTTGAAAGAAACTTGCAAAAATAACCCTCGCATAGCTTATGAAATATTCTAGGGCTCTAGGCAATCAATCAATAAATAATAGCTTTGCTTTGAACGCTGTCGAGTGTTACGTATCAATATAATAAAAAAAACGATATATAACCAATATAATTTACAAATCAAATAAGTGTAATAAGTGTAAGATACGATAGAATCATCAGGATGTTTGACAAGGCTCACCTCACATATAGAAATTACACACTAAATTACACATTCAACATTACAAAATAAGAAATTTGCATTTTCATTTTCATCGTCAAGATCGTCAGGATCATCAGGATTGATTACGGAATGTTTCACTTCACTTTATTCTTTATTTTCTAGTGACTGCGGTGACTCTTAGTATGTCAGCTTGTTCAGAATGTGAGCTCGTGCCAACTCCTGCCTGAATTTCGTTTCATATGGCTTTTGAGAATGGCGCCAAGTGTACGCCTTACGTGTTGTGAGTGTGTTATTTTATTCAAAGTATCAAGTTATTAGCTGCTGATGTACTAGCTAGCTACGCGGTACCGTTTTTATCGCCTACGTAGAAAAGTCCATCGTCGCCATTTTGAATCCACGCTTCCACGGGTCCCTCTAGGTGCCACGGGTCCCTAACACGCCTAGCACTAGCGCAGGGTTGTAGGTTATGTCGGCGCCACGCCGGCAATTAAAATTACAATTACTTGTTATGCATACTCGCTAAATGTTATAGTTATTAATATCGTAGCGTTCGTCGGCGACACGCGTTTGAAATGTTGTGTTTTGAGCATATAGTACGTTCGCAACCCCCCATCACGCGAATAAATTCCCAGCGCCGTCACATAATGAGAAATCACCAAGCAAATAATAGGAATTAGTATTGTGTGTGTTGTGTTCGGTTAGTTGTAGTTTGTTGTTACATTATTACAGTTAACATCAGTTTAGTTTTATTAATAAATAAATGCACCATCGACTCGCACTTGCAGTGTTTTAACAAAATGCAGAGCAGACCCCAAAACGATTTAAAATTCCATCTCTCACAACGCATAGATTTTTTGTTTTATTCACAATTCTTAAATATATTGCTAAATATATTGTAGCTGCACGTATATTCTCAATTTCTTACTGAATTCGCTTACTTGATACTTCAATCAATTCACAATAATATTACTGTACTATATACCCAAAAGAGGTATCGTTAATTCTTTTCAGTTTTTTTTTTTGGACGAAAACATTCATTAATTTTAATTTTTTTTTTGTTACTCTTTGCATTAATTTAAGATATAACTATGTACATTTACAATTAACAATCATGTTGGAAACCTTTTTGCCCAGGTGATTTGTGCCTGGGCACATGCTTTTCGGTTGAAGATGTCTCGTCCTGATTCCCGTATTGTATAACATTCGATTCGAATCTGTCGTGGTTGCAGTTGGTTCCGCTTTGAGTTGGCAGTTTTTTGGCAATCTTAGACCGAATCAATTTATTTGTTCTGTGAGTGTAGTTGATATTTTAAGATAAGTTAAATCGCTATTGTATCATTTTATACTTTGCTCGTCTAACGTTACGCTAATCTGTCGTAATGAATAAATTAGGGTAGTAGTCGTGTGATTACAAAACGTTATAGTATGTATGTGGTATCGCCTTCCGTAGTATTAGGTTTAGGGTAGGTTTAGGTATATAAAAAAAGATAGCATTCTTACGTATATTTCATACTTTTAAAAATGAAAAAATGTGCGTTTTTTGCAATTACCGCTCGAGTTTCATTTCATTCGAATGTTGTAGGTTAGATTGAGGTGTACCTATCTCAGTGTGTGTATGTATGTGTTTATATCTGCCAATCGAAAAGCTGCACCTACGTAAGCAGTAATATTAGTTTCAGTCATAGCTTATCGTGTTTTTGTTTGCTTGTTTTCAGTATTCTTTCATCTTGCAATATATTGTTTCAATGTGGATTCCAGTTTGTTGGTTGTAATTGTATACCGTTTCGCTTTCGTCTGCCGGGCATGTTGCGGCCGTCCCCCCCAGCTGCTCATCGATCACTTTGTGTTGCTGTAGTGTTACTTAATATATTGTCCCCCATGTAAGTGGTCCTGCTCGCACTAATTTCAGGCGAAGAACTCTTTACTGGTGCCGCGATTATACGAGGTCGTCGTCGGCGACCGCTTCGGCTCGTCCAGCGGGTAGGAGCCTTCATCTTTCTTACGCATTCGGTAGACGATGAACATCACCACCAGTATGGCACATAGCAAGCCTACGACTGCTCCACCAATCACAGCTAAAACAGATTAAAGAGATTTAATCAAATCACTAGCATCGACCAAGAAGAGTTCCGAGTTAGTACCTGCTAAAATTCCTGGTTGCGCAAAGAACGTGGGCCTATCCTCCGACTTGGGATTCATGATGACCGTCAGATCCGGATAGGCGATCTTGTTGGTCTTGTCCTCGTCCTTGTTCGGGGAGAGCACGTCGGGGACGGTCTTCCTCGGCGGGTCTGTCGGATCAACCCGATGGGGTGCTGTAAGTAATCAACCGTCAGTTACAAACGACACACCATCAGTGTCAGTGTCAGTGTCAGTGTCAATTATAAGCGGGGACTTACGTTCCGGATGGCGCACGTCCTTGGAGTCCTCGTCGTCGGTGCCGTACCCGGAGCCGCTCGACTCTAGGTCCCCCGTGAACTCGGTGCCACCACCACTGCCCTCGAGGTCATCATTGGCGTCGATGTTGATCTCCCCCGTGTAGTAGGACTTGTCTGCGTTGCTCTGCGAAGCGAACCAATGTCAAATCAGTACAAGACGACATCAAAGATAACTTCCTAGTATTAAGCAGATACTAAATGTGCGCGTCTGTGTGCGTGTGTGCGTACGCCCACCTTCTACAACCCACTGGCTGCACTGGAACGATGGCAGAAACAATACACGCCACACGCAACCCTTTTGATAGACTGATACGACGGGGGACGGGCTAAGACTAGTGGCGCGCGACGCCGGGACAACAACGAACGCGTGAAGGTAGCGGGTAGCGAAATGGCGCCCTCCCCGAACCGGCGGCGGGAGCGCTGGGGAATAATCAATACCGCGGGTGTGCTCCTCCTGCAGGATTCGCCGCCCGCCGCCGTTACCAGGGACCGCCCGGTTTTTCGACCTATTTTTATCGGGCCCGTCTGCGACGTGTGACGAGTCGGCGCCGGCCGATTAGCGCTGCTTTAATTGAGTGGCCAATTAAGACACACCCTCGCAACGGTGATATTCATTTCTTCCACGTTTGTTGGTCGAAAACTACCCGCCTGGATCCCTGGAAGTAATGCGATTCCATTACTGACAATCGCGCTTATTAATTGCGCCACGGCACACGCCATTAATCATACAGGGTGTGTATGTGTGTATGTGGCCCCCTTTTTTTAATAATCACCGACTGCCGAGGCAGAATTTGCATTTGCGAGAGCACGATGTGAAAAATCGACCAATGGCTCCAAATTGCGTATAAATTACGCTCGAAACGAGACGTTGTTACTGTATGTGCCATATTTACGCGCTCAAGCTTATAACCCCCAATTTTTAAATAATCCTTCCAGACTTCTTCCAGAATACCACCCCCTTTAGTCCTGTAACTGTAACATTGTGTAGCAAAAGTTTACAAATTGGAGGTACGGAGACATCAGAGACAGAGACGTTTCTAGGTTAGGTTAAGTCTTGAATCTGGAAGTGCTGGAAACGCTGGAAACTGCTGCAAACAGTTTCTACAGCTGCATTCGCGACCCGTTTCGTGCGTAATCGTGATTGATGTTGGGCTGTTTAATGATCCATTGTACACCAGTGTTTTGTTTCGTGTGTTGCTGTTGTGCGTGTTGCTGAGCACCGAGGAGGCGAGCAAAGAAACGCATATGTGGACAATGTCGAGCGTGTTGTGAACCGCCAACACCACCTACGCAATCCACATGGAACTCATTCAGTCGGTTTTCATCGCGGCTTTAGTGGAAATTTATGAGGAGGAGGTAAATCCACCTAAACGCAGATACCCGCGGTAAACCAGGATCTTAAAAAAATATATATTGAAATAGAGATCAATATTGATAAATTGATCAATCAATGAATGAACTCTTGAGAGCTGAGTACCTAAGTAATCTCCAGCAGATGACTCGTTGCACCTACGATAAGAGGAGGGAGCAGACACAGGTAAATAAGTAAGAAGCCCTCATTCCGGCTCATTACGCCCGAGCAGAAGCACCTCAGGTTGCAGTTGAGGTTGAACCAACTTGCCTCCCCCTCCATACGTTTCATCGTCATCACTTCCAAGCGTTCCAACTTCCAACGACCTTCTCTCGCCGTCGGCGGCGAGCACGATGCACGTTAATCTCTCTTTCTATCCTCAAATCCTCGACTCTTACAAGCACACCAAACATACAAGGTGTGGTGTGTAATCTAAAGATGAATAAAATGATCGGGCACAGGTACTGATACAGGTTACGATCCGCACTAAAGGAGAAGTGAAGTGCAACCCAATGTAGAAAAAACGTTCAACCGTTCAGCGTAGGATTGTAGGATCGTAGGAATGAGCATCGTAGTGGTCGGGTGCTGCGTGCTGCATTCTTATATAAGCATCGCCTCGAGGCTACTAACCGGACACCAGAAGACAGGTAGATGGAAGACAAGAAGAGCATAGGACTTATCAGCTGTTCGACCCACCCATCACTTCGAGAGGCTCTGCATCCGAACTCCGAACCTAAAGCGCACTCACGAGCTTTACGCGTCGAGCGTTTCGGACACCCCGATGTTTTTTGCTCTCCTCTGGCATCATGCCTTTGAATAGGGTGCGCAAACATCGCTCACAAAGGCCGGAAAGGGGGAACAAAGCGCCGCGTCCGAGGCACAAAACAGCAACACCTTTTGTGCTGCATGTTTTGCGGAGGCACCGCACGGCCCGATAGGGATTTGATGTTTCCTGGAAAAGCTAAACCCTCCGCACTCGACTTCTGAAGACTCGTCCAAGACCACGCGCCGAAAAACTCTTCCATTATCATACAAATACAACAAATCGAAAACTATATCTTCTATACGCGACACACTCTCCTTCTAAAATCTGGAAACCTAGATAAATGACTACAATATTAACAACATTACAATATGTTTGAAGAGTGATTTAGGATCCTTTCCGTCTTTCAGGATAGTTGAAAAAGGATGCATCCTAAAAAGCGTTTCATTGATTATAATACTACAAAAGGGTGTAGGGTGCATCATCAAAGAACGTCTCTTTGGTAATTGGAACATCTAAGGAAATTTAAAATTGGAGAACACGATAGGGAAATATTCAGTATTTTCGAAACCCTTCTTTCAAAACTCATTTAAGACTATTTTCCAAGTAGGGTTCAGTAGGACCCATAACGTAATTCTCACCTTAGAAAACGTATTCTTGCTATCCCCAGATACTCAAAGTATGAACACATGTCGAGAAAATATCGAGCATTCATTCATATGTTTTCGTATTACTATAGACATTGTAAACTGTACTGCGGTATGAAAATGGAAACGAAGTCAAGTCAAACATTTGCCCAAAGAATGAAGCTTTCACTTCCAACGCTTCCAAGCACACACGGGCAAAAGGCCATAAAAAGACACCCACATAAACCACATTATAACTTCATGCCCCTGGACCCAAAACAGCAGAATACTACAGCGCAAAAACCAAGCAAAATTATGCCCCTGAATCGGAGGTCAACTCATCTCCATAACTGTCATCGAGTGTTTTTTGCCATCCCGGGGAAAACGGGGGAACTCCACCACAACTTTCCGCACGGTGCGACACTAAAAACTAAAAATAAAGTTTGGAAGCGTGGCGCTGCTTAAAAGCGTTATCCGGTCTCCGGTCGAGACGAGGAAGAGCAAGAAGAGCAAGAGCACTGGCACCGCGTCGTCAGTGTGTCGTCACGGACTGGAAATCGGTGTCGAATGTAAATTCAACATCGGTTTCGAATGCGGCTCCAAATGTTTCGAAATGTTCGCCAGCGTCCAGCGCAAACAAACTCGGGCGGAACGCGGAAAACTTGCAACTTTCCAACTCCCCATCTCCCCAAACTCGTCCCTGGAGGGAGAGAGAACTAAACACAAATAACTCGGACTTCTCGGACTCCGGAATGAGAACAAATCGACGAGATTTATCGAAATGGGCGAAGTATTGCCGGTTTTGCCAGCATTACAGTTCAACTTTGGTATGGCCAAAGATGTTCCGTATACAAAGACGTACATCACACTTTGACACTTCCAGAATGGGTTTTTAAAGCCACTGTCACTGTGTTACTAATACAATATGTTATGATGGCCAACGTCAACATCTGCAACTCGTGCGATCGTGCGGTTTGCGTCAGACAGCTTGCAGATTCCTGCGGCGCACAGACATACTGTAAACATTAAACAGGCGAATGCGTAATTTAAACAATCGGCGTGGTCGGGCGCACGCGTCACGTCACGATTGCAGGCGCTGAGCAACGGTAAACAGGATGTTCGACAAACGAAGCTAAACGACGCTGAACTTGACTTAACACCAAGCCTCACGTGTGGACACTTTTTCTATTAAGGTATTAAGGAATTAAGGAATTAAGGTGTTAAGAACAGCGCGCCCGACCTTTCTCGACATAAATCATACAAAACATTAATGTCCAGCCATTACGGATTAGCCAATGCAATATTTTAGTGAATTAATTAAGTTTAGCACGCCAGCGTTCGCTAGTGCATTAATTACGCTCACAACACCCCCCATGCGCAGAGCACGGGAGCGCGGATGGATAATAATAGTAAATTCATTTATAAACGCCGCTGAACCCAGAGAGGCAAAGCTAAACCAAAACTAACACGGCGCAAAACTTAACGCTCTCAATAGCAATGTCGCTCTAGTGGGTTGTGGCGTTGTGGGTAGTGGGAGCTCTGCTACACGAGGTTCGGAGTTAGGGTTCGTTTAATGCGTATTCCAAAACAAAACCTCCCTGGCTGCTCTCTCCCAAAATGCCTGACTCCAGATCCAGAGTCAGGCACACAATATGCCCGACTTTCCCGAGGTTACGCAAACCTCCCCATCTCCCATCATAATACGGTTTACCCTCCCAGTGGAATTTCACACTTTCATTCATATGAATGGGCTCGATTCGAGTCCATTCAGTTTAGTTTAAATAAATTCACTTGAGCAAATTTGCAACACGAATCGAACCCATACACATCCACTTGCCGGGCTTGAAAAAAAAAATGAAATGTTGCAAGCAGCCACGTGGAGCAATAAAATGAACATTATCGGCATTATCGCTGAGCATGCGATACCACTAATAATTTCACGTGAAATTACTCCTTTGTATGCACTGCGCACGAAATCTAAATATTTACATTTCGCTCCAAAATATCAGGTTTATCAAAGCGTATTAATAAAAGAATCAATAAAACATGCCAACAATGAAAATGTTGACATGTTACAGATGCAAAGGCAGGATTAAAGCATTTGTTTATTGCTATTCCCGCGTTGAATGGTTGAAACACAAGATTGTGAATTATGAAGCGCTCGTTTGTGAATCATCAGATCATCATATTTATTCCAGCCGTCCGCAGCGCAGTGCGGTGTCATAAATCCAATAAAAATAATAAACCAAGCCAAGTGACGATTGCGTTATTTCATTAATTTCAATTGCGTTACAAGTACAGGGACAGCAGTCCAGTTTCTATGCACCTATATGTATACCAAACGTGATACCGATTGATTAAATTATCATCATCGCTCATTTTTTGCGTTCAAAAACGCTGTAAATATTATGGCGCTCAGTTAATCATATTATTCGCGCTTGTTAAAGTTTTAATTGACATTAAACCGCGAACTTTGACCTTTTTGCTCGGACCACGCCACGCAGGACGCAGATTTTAAGCGTTTCGGTTTAGTGATTAAGTTGGTAATGAACCACGGGTCCACGGCTACAACACTAGACTGAATTCAGTTCATGTGCCTGTGCAACAAGTAAAGTAGTACAAAAATTATCGCACGTACGGTGCGAGTCGTCGCGTCGTCAACCTTGAGCTCAACGCGACAGTCGTTTCCTTCGCTTCCTTCTTCTCGTCGATTTGATTAGCGCTTAGCAGCCACGGCGCGAACTCGTAACTCCTTAATCATATTCAGAACCACAGAGCAAACAGTCGCCACTCGGAATGAAATTGCACTCAATTTTATATTCCAGCTTGGGGCATTAAAAATTGAAATGTAAAATCCCATCTTCAGGCCTTGAAACTTGCCCCAAGCGCTTAGAGAACTTGAGTTAGCTTGAATTTGATAAAGGATGACACGAAGCGAATTCGGCGATTAATTAAGACTTGTCAGGGCACGTGCGAATGGTACACGCATTCACGCATATTTAACGTGTTCCCTTTCGTCATCATCATATTTCCAAGTGATAGGACCGTGGGTGGCTCCTCCTTCCTTCAGACCTTCCGAACAAGGGAATTTGCACGAAATTATCGCAAGAGGCGGTGATCTATAATGTTTTAATGATTTTAACTGAATCCTTATGAATTCATATAAGGTTCTGGGTAGTTCTGGGAAATATGTGTAAGGTCTAAGATTTTGGCGCCTTTTCTGGCATCCCTGAAGTATGAAAATATGGACATTATGGACTTCTTACTACATATAACTAAAACAGTCTTCAGGTCGGGTCCGATCTGGAGATGTCTTGCTATACAAACTGTAACTATAGCCTAGCCTCAAGTCCTAGCCAGTGGGTCCTGGGCAGAGCTCTGCGGTGACATCGCTGAAGGGCTGGGGGAAAGTGCGACAGAAAGGGGAAGGGGGAGCAAAGACTGCAAAACGCCAGCATCGTGCGGATCGTGTGTCCGCATTGCGAATGCGGACTCGGGACTCCGGAAAGGACTCACCGACTCACGGAACCCACAGGGGGAACTGAAAAGAAGCTTAGGAGAACATTATCAAAAGGGATATAGGATCGTGGATCTAGATCTAGGTTAAGTTAAAGTTAAAACATTGACAACAAGTGTCAAATGTCCATGTGAGAAGGGATCGAGGAAACGGAAGGTGTATGGTGGAGGTCGTACGTTTATTTAAGCAACTTTACAGCTTACAGCGTTAAACATTAACAATATTGCCTCGGCTTGGTGAGAACCGGATGCACGAAATTGATTAATTTCTATCGCGCTCGAACTCCGTGCCTTGTCCCAGGGACCCAGGGTATTGACATCCTCTGTCAACCGTGTTCGCTTCATTTCCTGACTGAGTCTTCACTTCGGCAATAAATTATTAACTGGTCGAAAATGTCGCCTTGAGAAGAGACTTTATTGCATCTACGCATCAACATTGGCCCAAAAAAAAAAGTAAATATTATTATCAACGCTGACGGTTTGCCGATTTGGTAATGCGCCATGGATCGCACCAACATCTTCAAACATCCGCCCAAAGTTGTATACGTAAGCTTATCCGCACATGCTCACATATGTGTATCTTCGCGGCTCGCGGCTCTTTTTATGGGCTCAGCTTAGTGTTTAGCAAGCGTCTCTTCCATCATCGCCGGTGTGATAACATTGACAGCATTTTCGCGCATTCGCGCTCTCACTGACATGACAAATTGTCTCGCGCCGCGCGCACGCGATTGATAAGAAGCGGCAGAGCGATTCCGCCTTCATGCATCATTCATGATGATAACTCCGCAGGCGCGTTCGGGGAAAATGCCGTCAGCACCGGGCCAGACGAGAGCGCCGAAGTTCATCAATTTTTATCGTTCTGCTGTCCTATCGAGCGCGTAAACACTTGCGAAATGTAAAATTCGCAGAAACAGTATTTTTTCTGAGATAACAGTGGTATCAACAGCAATAGAAGTGGTGATTGATTAGGTTTATTATTTCGGGGAAAGCCATACTTGCGAAAATAAAACCCTACGTCAAAAAAACACCATCCAAGAAATTATTTAGTGTGTTTTGATCTGGCTACATACCGTTTATAATATTAATTGCATTTTAATGTAAATCATTGCAGCAGTTGGATGCGGATGGTGATGCAAATTTCGCCACACCGCCACTGGGCATTACATAACTGCTATTTATAGAGGAGCAAGCAGAAAAATACCAAAAACGTAATTGTATAATTTTGCAGAAATGAAACTCCAATACTGCTGGCGACAACAAATCGTAAATTTAATCTTGCAGTACTTGAACATAACATACATATTTCAGTTGTTTGGACTTGGTCATGTTTCAACTGCGTTTCTGTGCGTTTCATATTTTCATATGTTGCCGTTTTGCGTTCCACAGCGCGCACATTTTAACGGCTTCCTCGTTCGCTCGCGCAATTTCGACAAACGCGATTTTTATTTGTTTACGCGCGGCGCACGGTATAATTAGTCTCGTCCTTTGACGTGCCCTCAAGTTTGAGCTTACCTTCGCGCGCCGACACGCTGTGCATGTTTGGGAAGTTTTAAAAGTGCCAACTGCCACCCAACGCAACTCCAACAGAACGTCAAAATGGCCGCCGCCGCTGCTCGTCCTCATCATCCAGCGATTGCAATTAGACATCGCACAACTCAACACATCCAACCCCCCACGTCCTAGTGTCCTGTTGTATAGAATGCATGATGAAATATGTGTCTCCCCTGGGCTCCAGGGGCATTAATTAGTGAGCTGCCGTCTAAGTTTTTATTACGCTGCGCGTGAATTTTCCTCTAAATTACGGAAACACACAGCGCTGATGTATTAAAAACATAATTTTACATTGGTATTCAAGGCATGTGATGCTTCCTAATCAGAACACCCAACAACCCCATCATCCCCGGGGCAAATTCAATTTTTTTTTAAATTCAGTCCTGCTCTGTCGCTTCGTGTGTGTGGATAATTAGCGCACTTCGGATCTGATGTTTTGATGTTTACAAATGCTTCGTTGGTCGGGCCGCAACAGCGAACACACAATCGCTCGTTGATGATCTCGGTATCAGCTTTCATAGCCATAGCAGCAGCGCACTCGACATATTTGCAATTTGCAATTTTGATGATGACGCAGCTCATGTTCATGTGCAGTCATGCTGGTGGTCTTTTTTTGCATTTGCTTAACAAAAAGTGGAGGTAATGGGCTTCAATTTCAGATCCAGGTCCAGGTCCAGTACCAGGTCCAACAACAGGAGTTAATTAACTGGTCACTGGTCAGTGTCCTATATTCTACACTCCTCTACACAGGTCTAACGCCTCTAGACTTTGAAACCTCATACCATCGATTCGAAGAGTCTGAGGTCCACCTCCCACTTCAAACACCTTGGAACTTGGAACGGAATCTGAACCCTCTATAAAACTGTAACCTCGACTGGAGCTCTGGAACTAATTGCTTTCCAGTTTCTAGGCGAGCAGCCACCCAAGCCATATAAAATGTTTGCATGTCTCCGATCGTGGCGTCGGGCCAGTCGGCCATCTTGTCGCACTTTGGCGGAATCCCCTCGTTTGGCAACACAAACCGAAACTGTTCCGTGGAGGCGGCGCAGGGCAGGCATTCAATTTTCACCGCTCCGTTGCGTCTTTTTTATCGATTCCCGACCTCTCTTCGTCCAGGGGGGTGCGGACGCGCACGTGTCCACCGCCTTCCACTAATAATATTATTTCGTCATAATCGGCTTCTTGCTGCTTGGACGCCAGCTGTGCAATGCGGTTTTGGCGATTTCGAAATCAGACTTTGATTTTGCACTCTTCTGCACGCCGCAGTCGCAAATGACACTTTGATGACACCGCAGGAACTGATATTCCAAACCGCAGCGCAACGACAAAAAAAAAGCACAACAGCCAATAAATCGAGACGAATTGTTTTTTTTTGCTCCAAGCGATTAATGAAATGGAAAACCTGCACACCGAAGGATGTCACAGTCCATTAGGCATTTCAAGCTATATCGGATACCATGGGGCGTGGGAAATTAGTTCATTTAGCATTTGTTCACACCTCAAGATGCGTTCCAAATAGGAAAATCACTCAGCAATCAATCGCTATGCAGAAACAAATCACATTGGGTATAAATCACCTGCGCGTCTAAAAATATGTTCCATGTTCACATGCAGAAATTTCCCTCTGTGTGTGGGTGCACGTTGGAAAAGCTGGGCAGGAAGTGCGCGTTGGCGCTCGTTTGATCAATAAATCAACATCCAAATGAGCGGCGGGTAGCGCCGACGAAACGATACGCGCAAAAATCAAAGCCGCCGAATAGAACGAATCAGAAGCACGTTCGCGGAAAACTGCGCGCGGAATGGGAAAGTAAACGCAATCAAATAGAAACGAAGCCAAAGCTCGGAAAAGCTCCGGCAGCAGAAAAACAGTCGCACCCAGCCAGAGGCAAATGGAAAGACTATGCAAAAATATCCACTTCGTTGCGTCTATAGACATTGCGAGGCGATGGCCGATTTTGACGTGATTGGCAAGATGGAAGGCGATATTTTTTAATTAAAAAACACTTCCTTTTATCCTAAATATATAGGATTGGCACACGTGCCATCGTTTATACATGCAGGAAAATGTGAAAACGTACAAAATTCGAATAAGAACAGCAAAAAAAGCGCCCTGCTGATGCAGCAGTGGCAGAATCTGCAGGAGGGCAGAATCTTAATCTCGCCGCTAGCGCCCCCACTGGAAAGCTTTTTTTATAAATAAAACATCAAAGGGGTTCTTTCCTTTGCGTTTACACGTGATTTTCAGTTCTCTTTTCACACTTTTTTTTTAGAACCGAATTCTCAATGTATACAATGTTCAACAAAAGAATCTTTCTTCTGAGTGATGTATAGTGTATACAATAACACAATATTTTGTGAGCAGGTAATAATTATTAATAACGAATGCTAATCACAAACAGAACGAAATAGAAATTCTAAAAGTATACATAGGTATAGGAACAATGCATGTGATTCGCCCTAAAATGAGCAAATCTTCACGCACGTATGGAGGGTTAAATTATAACATTACATCATGGTTTGGTGGTTTAGTGTTCGTGCTTGGCTGCTTGGGTTTCCCGTACCTTTCATGCGTTTTATTATTCGCACAATTGACCATCACCCATCCGGGCAGGACGCAAGTCCATAAAACCTCCGAAAAGATACTTCAAGCACCAGCAGAATCCCTCTTTCAGGCACTAGCCCTCGATGTGGTTATGTATCTCGTTTCTCGTATCTCCAAATGAGATAGTAAAATATAAAAATACAGACCTGAGAAGGGAAAAACGTCGATAAATACGACTCTATATAGACTACGGATACGGATTTGGTCTTTGTCTCGTGATTCTAGGTCTGGACTTCATCCAGCATCTAGATGACATAGAAAAAGTACTAGAAAAGTGTCTGTGCAACAAATATTTGAAAAGGGTTTTTGAGGTTTTAGTGAGCGCCATGTTGAAATATTCATCGTGGAATATGCAAATTGGAGGATTTATTCAAGCGGCATCCAACCTCCAACGCCTAAACGATTTTATTGCAAATACGTGCGTGGAATGATGCAATCATTCCGTACTCGCAATATCATCATAATTATGGCTCTCGGGCCAAATTAAACATAGACTATAAGCCCTTTTTTGATGAAATGTTTATTTGCCTCATAATTATCCTCAAACGCATATTTCATTTGCCGGCTAATCCAATATTTCTTATCATTCGTTAATGTTGTTAACAGCGGTTGTTCCTATGGGATGTTTTCACAGACGACAAAGGGAAACGTGCCCCAGACATTCTAACAGCAGCGAATTGCTTGACCAAAGTAAAATTGCGGATAATTCGTTGAATTTATCATTCGGGCCCGAATTTCCCTACCATCGGGGAAGCAGTTATGAAACAAAATCTTGCCGCTGGAAAAAAAACCAGGGATGAAAAATGTAACCCTGTAGCCATGTAAAGCCGCGCCGTGGTCGAAAAACGTTTTGCTGCCACGAGCAGACACACTGCGGGCGAGCGGGGTAAATGGGGTAAATGTGGCGAAATGCTACATTTGGGCGCATCGCGCGGAATAGAAATGAGTTGCGTTTGCGTTCAAAACCTCACCTCGTCAGCTCACTTGAATTTCGAAGTGGCGAGGCATAAAAATGCCTGCTTTTGACGTGCTTGCTGCTGCACTCAAAGCGCCAAAGCAGTGGGGCAGCAATAAACCGTGCTCATGCTCACTGCTCACATTGAGCACATCGAATGATTGATTCCATCCGATGACGACACGGTCGACACGCACAATGTGCACCAGTGACAATCGATATGTGATTGCGTGCAGCCTGCGATTAGAAATAGCATACCGAGCATTCCAGATGCGATCCATTTATCAAGCCAGCACGCGCCGGCCGCTAATCTAACCATTTCGGCTGCAATGCAATTCTTCAGATTGATCAACTCTCAACTCCATGTTCCATGTCGCAGTGTGGAGTGTGCAAAGTGCAAACGTTCTCCATCTCCGGCACAACGTAGTTTATAGTTTGGTACTACTACTACGATTGGTAGTTGCTGTTGTGCTTAAACTGACGTGCACGGTTTGCTTGCAAACACAATCAAACAACCTCATGAGCGGCCCAGCTCATGTTTATACAGTTTATATTTACACATAATGCCCGCGACGGCGACGCCGCACGCATTCATTTGTTGCTGCTGATGCTGCTGCACGCGTTTGTTTGTCCCAAGGATTTTTTCATTGACTAAATAAAGATTATAGAAGATTATGGCTTCCACTCCTCCGTGCCTCCCTCGCCCAACTCCTTACTCTCCTAACTCGTTCAGCTTCAGCTGCATCCTGATAAACAAAAGTTTGTCACCATTAGTCTCAGTACAAATACGAAATAATTGCTGTCTCGCCATTTATTTCGAATGCAAATGTTCGATTCTCGATTTATTGTTGATATAACAATGATTGTGAAGGCGCCGTCGCGAAATAACGGTCTTTCACAATGCCGAAAGGAAAACAATCGACATCTGCATGATTTCCCGTCGTGCATGGCGTCACACTCTGGAAAACACCTTAGTAAAACCGACACAACACATGACTAACGAACAAACTCCACAAAATAACGATTCATGCTTTTTTTTGCTAACTACAGCCATTTCTAAAGTCCAGCAGGCAACCTCAGGATATTTGCGCTTTGGCAACCCTAGCTTCTAGGCTTTTCTTCAACGCAAAGCACCACATTGTTGTTTCTTGTGCCTCTCATCTCTTGCGGCTCTTGCGCCATCGTATCTGCGACGCACACGACGCACACATACAGCGTCGAAGCTCTGCAGGCCTGCAGGCCTGCAGCTTTGCGGTTTGGGGGACTTACCTGTGCGGCGGCGGCGAATCCATGCAGGATCGCACAACACACGACGAGCGTGAATGATATCCTTAAATGCATCGCACCACCGTGATTGTCTTATTCGAAACCGCGTCCGCGGAAATTGTTCAGTGGAGCGCGAGGGCGCGCACGTTCAGGCGGCGGGTCGCGCGTTTCGGTGGCTGCTAGCGGCGACGGTCGCCTGCGGTGGCGGCGGGCGGCTACACAAATGCGGCGGTCGACACACACGGCGCGCGTTCACGAGTCGGACAGCGCAAACGCATCTAGAGCACTGGCGACAACACTGATCAATGACTGCGGCAGCGCGGCGGGCAGCACGACGGACGAAGACGCGACGCGGCATGCGCACAGAACGGCCGCAAGTGCTGCCCTCAGTGGCAAACGCTCGCAACACTCTTCAAATGGCCGCCCGGAAACTCACCAGACTTGTTCAAAACAGCGCCGAATACAAAATTATTTTCAAAATTCAAAAAACGCTCCAATCTGTTGCAGGCTTAACTAATATCTATCATCAAAATAATAATACAAGGATAGCAACAATGATTAAAATGCATGAGTCCAATTAACAAACGAACAGCGCAGAACTAATAAAACGTAAATGAAATAGAGCAGCACATCAATTAAGCAGCGTTAATTTCCTTACAATTAGTTACTACTCATTACAATTCGCTTCATTCGTTCCGAACAATTTGTCTATTCTTAAATAAACGCAATTAACTATTTATTTATTCGTCTCCCTGCTCTTTATAGCTCAAAACATGCAATGAACCACTACACAAGCAAACGACTACATTTGCTTCATTTGTCATTTATTCAGACCGAGATACCGAGAATGATACCAAGATAGGGATATCGCATATCGTTGGTTGGTTTGTTGACTTTACCTGATAAGCCGAGCCCCAAGTTAATACGTTTATTATTAACAGATAGAGATATTCAATTTCATACTATTGCTACAAACATAAGTGCGTAAGTACACCCTATATGTACAACTATCGAAAATACTCTTAAAATACTAAAACTAAAAACTTAATACTAATTTATAACAATATAAAGCAAGAACCTTGCATCTAATGATCTAATGTGTTTCAATAAAGTCAACGCGCTGCTTATGGTTCTTGATTGCCAGCTGGTGTTGCTTGATCTGCTCCTCATGGAAGGTGATCTCTTGAGTGAGGCCGGTCTTTAGTTGTTTCATTTGTTCCACGTCCTGTTTAACAGATATCCCATGATAATTTAGTATATGCACGTCATTGGGCGTCTATAAGAGTAGTTCAATATCTGACCACCCATTGAACCAATGTAAATAAAGAGTCTATAATGAGAAAAATTGCTCTGCACCTTTAGAACGAAGTACTTTTTGCATTGCACTGTCAATTGTAACATGAATTTGCGGAAAACTCTCAAAAACAATGAAAATATGAAGGCACGTTGCAGGTTACTTGGTTTGTTTTGGTTTTGTCGTTCGAAACTTTTCTACGAGATGGCGCTCGATGTATATTTACGAATGATTTGTGAGATTCGAATTCTTTTTTGAATTTAATGACTTTGAACATGAATTTATAACGTACATTGTTTAGACATAATGCAAATAAATGACGTGCATAAAACGTTGTATGCCCCATAGA
>JARJDQ010009012.1:0-11228 GCA_030264215.1 Geostiba sp. GC000077 | reverse complement strand
CTATAACATTTAATGCAGATTGCCGATTGTGGAACAATACAAAGTAATAACAGTACAACAATTTATTGAATTTAAAGTATTTCCAACTTTAAAAATATGTTAAAATTGATGAAGTGCCTTAAAACACATTCTAAATTTCTAATAATTTTTTTAAATTTTGACGACATGCGACGGAAAATCCTTCATATTTTCCGAACGCGTGTTCTTCTTTTAACTTTCTTTGCTTATTCGGATAACCAAGAAAACGCTCTTTAAAATGCACATTCTAATTGCAAATTCTAACCGATATTCATAGATGGCGCAACATTTGCCATAACAAGATTTTTCAAGATTGAAAGACCAAGAATATACCAAGCCAAGAATAAAATATAATTTTTCGTTATAGACAAGATCAAGAATTAGACTCTAGACCAAGATTCTTGTCTCGGTGAAACCCTAGTCGAGGTGGCATTTTTAGCGACGTAAAACCTTTTCGCCCCGGGCCGTACTGATTTAAGTGCGCTGTGTGTGCATTGAGGATGAAGAAGAGATCTTGGTGTCGGCGGCGGCAACGTGGAAATTGGCCGAACGCACGGCGCACGCCGGCCAATTATTCCTGACGTCCCACAAACACCAAACATTCGCGGCGAGAGCGTCGCACACATATTACCGCCGACATCAACGTATTACAATAATCTCTATCGTCTGCGGGCGCTTGTTACGGCCCCTCGCCCTTTTATGCCGGCCCATTATCTCGGCGACGCGAATCTCGGCCCCGAGATCTAACAGCCCGACAGGCCGTGAACTAGGCCCGAGGCGCCCACCCGGCCCACCAGCCAAAGCCCCTCCATGTGTGCCCAGGCGCACCCCGCATAATGTATAGTTTATTAGTGGGAAATGGAATATTTACTAGTGCTAGTATCGCATCGCCGCCGCCGCTTGAGAGGGTAATAGTGCTGTGCTATGACTGCAATGGCACTCTGCGATCATATTCGCCGCTGTTTGCGGGTACCCCGCAGGGGGGCGCGCGGCGCTCGCAACGGAACTAATTTAACTTTGATAAATCTGCGCCGCCGATCTTTCACATGATTCCCAAAGTCCCAAACGCACGGCTGGTCAGTGCCTGTCGCGCTTGTTCAGTTCATTAGCGGGCGCTTGTGCCGCCTCCGCGCGTAGCACAAGGCCATTCGTTTGATATCATTTCAAGCGCGCGTTTAGCACCGCTTTTATTTTATAATTGCGTTCAAATAGTTCTTCAGTTCCACCGCGGTGATAAATCCGTCTCACTTGCGGGCGCACGCCGGTTTAATTATCAATCCAGATTGCAGCCCTCCGGCGGTAAAAAAAAGCCATTTGGAAGAATCAAAGGGGTAGCCGGGTAGTCGAATGCAAGCTGGGGGATGCGTAGCGGCCGTAGCGCACCTACGGGATTCAACGGGGGCGCACGGGGCACGGTCAAAGACGGCGCCGCTCCCGAGGTTGATTTACGCAAGGCGCAAGGGTTGGGAAGCACTCCCGGGGATGGTTCGTGCCCGCCGCCCCGCCGCGATGCACTCGGCCTCGGCGTCGGCGGATTTCTCTCACGCGCGCCCGGTTTACGGCCGCCGCCTCGTCCGCTTGTTTTATTACGTCGAGCCCAATGGTGAAGAGGCTCTAATGAAGAACATTCCGCTAAATTCGGGTGCTAAACGCGAACGGAAATTATTACCAACGGACGCGCTGCTCGTTTTGCGCGCGTTTCTAGCACGTACCTTCTTTAGCACTACGATGCTTTTTCTTTTCCTTCCTTGCGAGTATTTTAGTTGTTATTAAACGTTTTATGTGCCATTTCAACAATAAAACCGTAACGATTCCACTCACAGACTCACTACAATTAAATATATACTTTCCTGTCGCCTGCACCGCCGACAATATTTCAGTTATCTACCTTAACAACGCTCAATATTTTGCATTTGTTGTTGACATTGCTGACATTGTGTTGAGCTGACATTTCTTCTTTTGCATTCGAAATAAAAATATGTAAGCTCCTACTTAGGGAGTCTATTTTCAAGCTCGTTCCATTTTATGATTATTATGAAGCATCTGCCATGCTGCGACAAAAAGCGGACACAAGGGAGCGGAGTCGAAGAGGAAAAAAAAAGCGAAAAATGTAATGGAAAGAAAATTCATAAATATCAGCCGGGATTTCGGTTGCTGCCTCACTGCCTCCCATTCCCAGGTCGTTTAATGCACTTTCTAATCTCAGCCGTATACCTTTTTCAAAAAGGGATCTCTTGCAAATAAACAAAAAAATGAAAACAAACGCATTAAACTTACTTGCAACCGGAAAAATGATTGCGATTCAAATGGAAGCGCTAAGATGAACATTTCAAATTGAAAATTGAAAAATATACGCTGCTGAAAAGTTCTTCTTCCGGCAAGCGGAACAAAAACACGAAGAAAGTTTCAGCCTAGTAAATTTAATGATACATATCTGGTAATGCTGCAAAAATTTACTTATTTTTAGCGGGCGCTCTTTTGTGACGGCACCAACTTTTCGGCTGTACGTTGTAGGTAGGTATTTTATTTAATATTTATCTTTAATTTCGTTTAACACTGCCTACATGCGTTCTGCGTTGTGCATTTTTTGGAATTAACCTATCACGTCGGTTGGAAACAAAGGGAAAAGTCTTTGTAATGAAGATAAAGGGTGTGCTCGTATGTGAGGTTTGTTTGTCCAGGTAACGTCCTTCAACTTACGGGTAAATTACACGAATTATGGTAAAATAATGAAGCGTTGTGAAACACAACCTCATTATTATGGACATTTACAAATGATCATTACACGATGATATTTTTCATGTTGGAAACGAGAACGCAGTTTTGTCTTTCTAATAAGGGTCAAAGAGTAGATTACGAAATGGTTACGAGTTACGAATTGATGCTGAGGGTGGAATATGTGGCGGCACCTAGAGGTGAAGGTAGCAAGTTGTAAGGGGGTTGGTTTCGCTGCCACTTTCGCCATTGCTGGAACTGTTGCAGAAAACAGAAGGGAAATCGGGTCATTCACTACCACACTATAGAGTCTGAGTCTACAGAGCCTTCAGAGAAAACTGCAAATGTATCTTGAAAATATCTAGTCTTAAATCTACAACAAAAGTTAAAATCTGTTTAATCATAGAATTAAATAATGGCAAAGAATATCTCATGATGCTTCTCATTGGCTCTTCATTCCATTGATACACTAAAACACCCTTTATAAAAGAGATCTATTATTATTATTAATATATGGACTAATTCATTCTTCCCGCCGACAGGAAGCGCAACATACACTGATATTGCAGTCTATTTTTTTAAATTTGCAGCAGGAGCAGCGCCACTACCAGGAATGTTTAGAAACTGAACTAAATACGGTGTATTCTTGGTTGCCTACACAAATAAAGCTCCTTTTCCACAACCAACAAATTTATCTTGCCAAGCGGTGTGCTTCGTGAGGTTATTCCATTGCAATTTGCAAAAGAATTAGATTTTCTCTTAAATAAAGGCAAGCAAAACTGATTTTATATCATAATATAATCGCTGTAAGGAAGTCTCTGACATGAGCAACATCTTACGGATGGGCCTGCGAAAATCGTTCTGTACCCAATCCCCAAAGCCAATACTATTGAGCATCAAAGAGAAACATCATCGATTTGTGCCCTACAAGCCAGTGCCAAGTAAAATTGACAAAACTAAACTACCACCAAAGACAGAAATTGATGCAACCACCATCGGGCATTTGGAAAGATTAAGTTTAGTGGACTGTGCCAACAAACAAGGCATTGAAACTCTGGAAGAAGCTATTTCCTTTGCTGATCAAATTTTGCAGATAAACACCAATAATATTGAGCCATTGGTAACAGTATTAGAAGATAAGTAAGTTGTAGTACATTATTCACTATTCAGTTTTGTTCTAGAATTGAAATCTTTTTTGCAGCCCACTGAGCTTGAGAGAGGATACAATCACTGAGTCAGACAATCGCAAAGCAATTCTTGCAAATGCTACTGTAACAGAGGAGGAATACTTTCTTGCACCACCAGGCAACATTGCTCTGGAGCCAAGGGCAAATCCTCTGTTTGAGGAACAATGATTCTGAAGAATATCTTGAGTGTATGTGAACAATATGGATTCCTGCTGGCAAAACCTCATGGAAAATATTTGATTGCACCAGCTGGCACATTACTGCTAGAAAATCTGAAGCAGGAGTGGCTGCAGTCCATGGTCAACAGCAAAGATTACTCAATTTTCTATTCCAATCAAAGTTTTAATGATAGTTATGATTATGTGAAGCAAACTTGCTTGGAAAAGCTGCCATTTGGTTTTGCAACTATTCAGGAGGCTGTGCATCAGGAAAATGGTACATTAGGTGGTTACATTAATGATAATCACACTTTAAATTCATGGGTTTTTATTCCACCTGCAAATTCTGTGCATGCATTTCATCAATGGCAAAGACAGCGACGAATGTGGTGGAGAAAGGTATAATTTTTTAGTTTGCTTGCATATTGCATTAATTTCAATACAAAACATTGTAGTTTTCCGCTACGCCAGGCCGGTACTTCACGACTGATATAATCGTGGAGGAAGGCAGTCAAAAGATAGAAATTTTCTCCAAATATCCGTGGGGAAACGAGTTGGTTGAAGTTCTACGGCTCGCCGAAACCTGCCCGCTGCTTAATTCCGAACAATTGCACGTAAGGAATTTCGCCGCTGTTATCAATAGTGAATAATGTAATTATCATCGTGTAAACTTTGATTGCAGAACTTTGCCGAGCGCAAAAAAGTCGCCGCATTAACATTGAGCAGCGAAATCAGCTTGGGGAGCATGTACATGAACACAATTTGCGATGCGTATGAAATATTGAAGCTACAGGATGGCGAGCGGCACTTGTTAAAGTTTCATCGCAAATTGGCGCCGTACAAAGTCGGCTTTTCACTGTCTCAGCCACAGAGTAAGTGGATACAGTCCGTTGTATTTTTAGCTGTTGGGCACATTTACAATCAATTTTTGTGTGCTTTTTGCTGGAACCTTCGTCAGTTGCGACAGTTTAACAGACGTGCGACGCGCGCTAATTGTGTCTGGCGCTCTTAAGCTCTTAAAACATTCACAATTCATGTTATCACCGTGTTCGCATTTGCCTCTTGCAGATGGCCAGTTGTATGATGATCTCAAGGACCTCACGAGGTATCTGTGCAAAAAGCTGCGCGGCAGCAACGTCGCCAGCCTGCTGCTGCCGAACTTCGCGCGCGCTACCCTCGAGTCGCAGTTCAAGCACTTCGACCATCTCGGCGTGCCATACACGATCGTCCTGGGCGAGAACACGTTGAAGAATGGCGTTTTGTACATGCGCAGCAGGGATACCACAATTAAGGTTGATTGGATATTGCCACATTGCGTAATCATGCAATAATATTTTTTGTTATTGTTTTTTTCCTGATTCCAGGAGCAAGTTCACGTCACCGAGTTACCCAATTATATAAACCTTTTGTTCAAGAATTATTAGTTGTTATTGGTGCGCAGCAATTTGTTGAATCGTTGAATAAAAACAAACATTTGCCCGTAATAATTGTGTTTGATGTTTCGTTTCCTATCGTTGGCCCTGAGTTGCGACAGGCGGACAGTAATTACATTTGGTTTTTATCGGCTGCCTTCGATCGCACGTACAGATCGGCGCCGATGATATCACAGCCGATGCCTGCGTGCTGTCACAACTCCATCAAACCGGTGATCAAACGTTGTCCCCTGTCCGCGCCGCGCGAGTCATGCATAAAGTATGCGCCGAAAGCGCTGCGAGAAAGATACGTTATTGTTTCTGTGCGCGTCGCTGTCGCTCGTCGGCGGCACAGCTGCGGCACCTGTTGTATTCGTAAGTATTACATGAAATAGGGGCTGCTGGCAGGCGGCCGACGTCACGTATCGTACCAAATCCCCGTCCATGCGCGCAGGGTTTCAATAAACCGGTGGAGCCCGCCGCCGGCGAGTTTCCCTTTCAGGCCAGCCTCATGCAGCCGCTCCCCGACGGCAGGTACCACAGCTTCTGTGGCGGCAGCCTCATCCATCCGGAGTGGGTGCTCACCGCCGCGCACTGCATTCAGCTGGATGAGACGACGCCAACAATGAAGCCGTAAGCATCTGACCTGAAATGTTGAAATACGATCATCGACATTGCGTTACAGTTACGATTATTGTGGTCCCTAGATCCGGCGTTTTTATCGCTTTCGGCAGCATCTTCCGCAACGCGCGCGGGGCGCAGATCATTCGCGCCAAGTCGCTCACCATCCATCCGCTGTACCTCAGCAGCGGCGGCCGCAATGACATTGGATTAATCCGCCTCCGACGACGCGCGAAATTGAGTAATGCCTACGCTCACCGCCATCGCATCTCACGTTTCAATTGTCTTCTTCTTCTTCTGCTTCTCGTTCCACCCACCCTCTCGTTCCACAAAAAGGTAAACGCGTGCAGCTCGTCCGCCTGCATCGGAGCAACAATGAGGACCTTCTGGGTAACACCGCCTTCCTGACGGGCTTCGGCATCATTAACGGTAATATTAACGGGCGCGCGCGCACCGCGAACAAAGACAAAACGTATTTAAATGCCGGCAGATTTATACCAGGAGCCGGAGCGTCTGCGAAAGGCGACGCTGAAAATCGAGAGGTATAACAAGTGCTACAACGATGCCGATTACGCCGACAGGGAAATGTGCGGTGCTTCCAAAATCGCGAACGGGAAGGCTTGCAAAGTAGGTAATCTGCGTCTAATATGTTCCCCGTGAAGAAACAACTGCCGCCGCGCGCGCCCAGCTAATTAATACGCGGCGGCGGCGCAATGTCCCCGCCGCCGAACAACGGCGTCTTGCATATTGAAATTCTAATGCGCAAATGAATCTCAAAGCGACTTAATCCGCAATAAACATAAAGGCACCAGCATGAAATATTTAGCTTGGTCATCGCGTAAAGTTGCGGTAATTTGCAAGCATTCACCACGAATTGTGACAAAATCAATGCATCCTCAATTTTGGTTTGGTTTTTGGTTCAATTTTAACACGTGTTGCTCTCGAATCTGGGACAATTCATGTTTTTAATGCACAGTTTTTGTAATAAAAGTGTAGCGTCCCAATAAAATATTTATGGTCCTGCAAGATGGAACGAGAGCGAGCAAAAGCAGCCAAAAGTAATGATGACATACACATCCAGTGGCGTACAGCAAGAAAAAGTTGTTCAATATATTCTGAACTTTAAGTTTCCTTGAAAATGTTTTGATATGAGACTCTCCTTACGGTACGTCTTAATAATACCTTAAACTTATGTTTGTAAAAAGGTAAAAACTAATGCATGTTTCAAATTTTTGAACTTAAGCATTCTGTAATCAATGAGACGATTATTATTAAGGAGCGGGCCATTGCAAGTGTCCTCAAACGGTTGGGTCAATTATCAAAATGTCTCTAGGACCAAATCCACAGCAATCTCATCGCACGCTCCTGCTGGAAACACCGCGTAAAATCAGGATTTGTGCGTCCCGACCGCGGGCACTACGACAAACTTTCGACCTACTTTCCGGCTAGTCGCCGCTTGTTCATTATAGTTTTCGATAAAATCTGGGATCAACTTATTCCGAGTTATCAAGAAATTCAAGAGAGTAAGTGTTTCAGAAAGTTGGCGGGGGAAATAAAATCCTCCTGCGGGATGTAATAAGTAGCTGGGCTTTGGGGATCAAACGTCGAAACGGTTTTGCCAATAAATTATCAGAGCATGGTAAAAATGCGCGTTTTGTTCGTGCTCGGTGCGCGATTCAATGACATTAACACTATCGCTGGAAAATCGAAAGCGCAAATATTCATTTCCGTCTGTTCAGGCGGGCATCGCCGGGAACCGCAGATGCAGGGACGGGGCCAAGAGGAATTTGTTCCGTCTGCGCACCGCGCAGCTATTAAAAACAATGAAAACCCACCGCCGTCGCCGCCACCGCGTGTGTTTTAAAGTGTCTCCGCGCGCGCAGTTAACTGAATTCAAATAGTGGCGAATGCCTTCAATTCCTATTTAAATTTGTCTTCCGGAGGCGTTTCCTTTGTCACATTTATAGTCACAACCACCGCTACAGTCGCATGGTAACATTTAATACCTTCTACTGTCATTGTATACTGCTGAAAGTTTTCTGTTTTGCAGGGCGATAGCGGCGGGCCGCTGACGGTGGATCGGAACGGCACCCTGGTGCAAATCGGCGTTACCAGCCGCCTCGCACTCCTGCCGTTCTGCCGCATTGGATTCAATCATTCGGTGTACACCAGAGTCTCGCATTACGTGGCATGGATATCGCGCGTTACCGGCGTAGATTTCAACAAATACAATGCGAGCAAATAAATACATTTTCCTCTCGAGTCTCCTTCCCCCGTTCTGAATGTAATAAACTGGCTCCTGGCTCCTGGCTCCTTCTCCGGTACACTTTTCTATGCAGGGCCGGGCCGTCATAAGCTCAAATTGGGCGTCCGCCTAGGGCTGCAGAAGTTTTACTTTTTTATTCAAAAACTGCACATGACGTCACAATTGATGCTTACAGCTTTGACTTTCTTTACACAAACGTAGAGTCATAAGACGCGCCAGTGCGACACTTGGCCTGCGAAGCTCGCTCTTTGGTTCCTAACATGAGTTTGCAGCTTTGCACTTTGAAAAAAAGTACATCTGAAATGTTTGGAAATATTCCATTAGCCTACTTAATAGTGTCACGCCAATCGCCCCCAAACACCCTGGCGCCTAATTAGAACCTACCTACACTCAACAATGACTGAAAAAATATTAGTGGGCTTAGTGACAATTTCTATTGAGCAAGAGGAATTCAGTGACGAATAATTTTTAACATTTGCCGAAGAGAAAAACAAAAAATGAAATTTTAATATTGTTGACTGTTGTAAAAAAAATTATACTTTTTTGTTATAAACATAGAGAGGGGGGTCGTAAAACAGCCTCGGGCCGGCCCTGTCTCTATATCTTCAGCGCGTGGAGGGGGGGAGTGGGAAAAATGCACTTTATCTGATTTTCCCTCGCAGCGCGCTCCGCGGCTCGTCAAAATCCGCGCCGCAGGAGGAGTGAAATCCACAACCACCGCATGCCGCCACCGCGCCCACCCCTCTGACGCTGGTATATGCGCGCGAGCGCGGCGACGTGTGTCTTCACGTGCTTGGCGAATTCATGAGAGCGTTTCGCGGTGGAAATCTAAGAGACATAAAAATTACATCGAGAATTTCATTCATGAGCAATTTATTCGTTGCGCCAGCCCCTTGAGGCGTTCGATCGCCTGGCACACACACACACACACACATCGCGGCGCGTGGTGGTATCTCAATGGGGTATCGGGGCCCGAAGTCGTTTAGGCCCGAGGCGTGCGCGCGCGTCCCGCGGGATTTCCAACTAATAACTAACGGGGATAAGACAGAGGTGAGCGTGTTGAGTGCTTCCGTTTCGGCGTCGAATAAGCGAGACACTTTCGGCGGGAGGGAGGCGGGGGTGGGGTGTCCGCGCGCGCTCTCTGTCCCCCTCGCGCGACGGCCACGGAGACGTTAGTGGGTTTATGACGTTCGGCGATGCCTCATTAATATTTCATGATGCGTGAGTGGTTATTATAAGGGAATTTCGCGTGTCTGTCTGACGGCGGTCGCAGGAAGCGCGCCTCTTCCCGACCGCAGCGCGCGCTGCAGCCGGAAGCGTCGGCAAAAATCGAACGTGCAAAACGGTCCGAACAAGTTAATGATTTAATTAGCTCCTCAGCGCTGGGCGGGCCCGTCGCCGGGGCGCCCAGGTCGCTGTCATTACCGCTAAACGACGTAATAAATGGAAGAAGGCGCCTCCGCCATCGCGGCGTTCCTGGTCCCGCGAGCTGGAAGTTAAAAATGGATCTGGTCCCCCCGGTCCCCCGCGCACCGCCTTCCTGCGAAAATGTAAAATGAACGTTTTTACCTTGCTTTTTGGCCATCCTCCTACATTAATAATACGATTATAATATAGATACCGTGGATGTAATAAAAAACGATAAGATTTGATTTATAAAAGTCTGCCAGCGAGTGTTCCAAGATTGTCGCGTCGCATTAGTGTCCCCCTCGTCTTAGCGCATCGCACGCGAGCTCTCGCATTCCGCGAGCGTCCACGCCGCCCTGCGAGTGCGCAGCATCGGACGTCTACATCTCGCCGGGGTGAGAATTTAAAACGTGATAAAGAACGGAATCAACAAACGCCGCGGTGCTGCAATCCCATTGTGTAACCACCGGCAACGGTGGCAACCGGCCCTGCTTTCCGCCAAGTCGAACATTGTCTATCCAATTTCCGCTCGAGTATGTTAATTTTTACGCTTGCCACTGCGCCCGGAACACCCTGCAACACAAAGACAATTTTCGGCCCAGAACTCAAATCCCAACAACATTACGCCGACAATAAGTGACGAGGGTTATTGGCTATGCGTTCGCTCTTGCGGTGGCGCAACCACACCACGACGAGCAGCGCCAACACCACCGCCACAGCGTGGACGAGTGGGCGGCACTCACATCCACGGCTCCTCGCTCGCCGGCGGCCACGATGTTCATTTTGTGTATGAGCGCTGTTTACGACCGTCCGCCATAAAGGTAGCTGAAACTAAACGCGGCAGCGATCCGGGGCGATCGTGCGCACCCCCGGAGCGGGCAGGGGGGGCGGCGGCAGGGGGGCCGGCCCGTTTCAGGAAATTAGAACGAGATGCCGTCTCCGATAAGCAAACTCGAACAAATTTATTCGGAATCTTATGGATGATTACACCCACCTCTCCCACCCCCCCCGCGCGCGCATTCGATTGCCACGTGCAATGGCGCAAGCGCTGCGATAAACGTGCTGCCCCCGTTAGATGTAGCGCGCCGTTCGTCGCGTCGCAGAGATAAAACACGCGCCGCCGCCGCTGCCGGAAGAATGCGAACGCGGCGCAGCGAATTGGTAAAAACACATTTATTAAAAACAAGTGACAAGAATGCGCTCTCATTCTCGTTTCATTTTGCGTCGCAATCAATCAATAAGTTAGTGTAAGTCGCACGTTTCGCGTACTTCAAAGCGAAAAAGGCGGGCTTGGCTTTCATCCCCTCGGCTGGCGGGTGTCCCCGTCGTTTGCATCGACAGCCCGACTTTGTGACGAGTGCCGCCACCACTTGCGCGCGCGTTGTCGGGCGACGAGCGACACAAACGAAATTGAACTTTTCTCGCCCGCGCGCGTTGAAAAAGT
>JARJDQ010009005.1:0-20206 GCA_030264215.1 Geostiba sp. GC000077 | reverse complement strand
CCCGCCTTACAAAGTTACCAAGAAGTAACCAAATACACAGGGTCCCCAACCTGAGAACGAAAACATTTGCGCGGGTATTCAAAATTTGATCACGTGGTAATCAGACATTTATGAAGACCGTGTACAATGCGCAACGCAGTCTTTCTTCGCCCCGTCGCAGTCGCACAAAGTTTGTTTACACAACAGCTCCGAGCGCACCATAATTCCTCGCACGCGGTTGTCCTTTGCGTATTTTAATGTACCCATATCTCATTAATGTCTGGCGACGCGACATTAGGGGGACTTTTTTAAGTAGGAAGCGCGATCGTAATTTACGTTTTGCCACAAGCTGACTCATTGATATTTTCCAAGAGACCAAGAGCAGCGCAGCTACAAATCCTACGCACGAGATCTTACTTTCCATCTCGTTTAAGGCGATTCGCGCAGTAGGGATCCGATTCAGGTGCGACTGGTCATCAATTTTATTACAATTACCGATGCTCTACCGCATGTCAGCTCGGTCACCACGGAAAAGCATTGCATGAAGAGTTTATGTGCGTCCTAGACACCCCTGCACGAGATCGTATAAAAAAATACCGCACGCAGGTTGGCTGTGTCTTTGATAAGACCGTAAACTAAATGTGAACATAGGTAAGATATGAATCTTTCATAAGTTTCAAATTTGAAATTTCAATCAAATGTATGTTTCATTTCAGAAAATGAAATTTAAAAAGCGCGGGATTTTCAAATTATTTAATATAGCGGGTTTAGAGTATCCTGTCCAATTGTAACTGTTGTTATGTCATTGTTTTTTACAATGTCACTAGTGCATTAAACAATCACAGAATTATACATAATTATAGGTTACAATCAGCTGACACTAAAATATTTGCTATTTATAGTAAAATAGTTCAAAAACAAAGTAAAATCGAAAATAGTTAAATTTAACTTACAACAAATAAACATTTAAAAATAAACCAAAATTAACATAATATGAATAAATACGCTAATTGTCCATGCATATGTGCATGTTTGCCACTCGATTTAAGCAAAAATAAGATAAAAAATTGGAGAATTTTGAATTTGCCGCCATTGAAACGAAATTTCATGAAATTGAAATTGAAACGTATCCACATCTCTAGATTATACCCTATTTATCGAGTTAGGGATAGTTTAAAAAATGGACATTTATTTGTACATAATAAACTACCATTGTACCAATTTTCATCCCCATCTGTTTTAAACTGTCAATTTTACCCCTTTTATCGAGTTTGGGGTGGGTTTTCAAATGGACATTTGTTTGTACATAATAATAAACTATCATTGCACGTTATAAAGAAAATTTAAACAAAGGAGTATCCTTGGCTGACATTCGAATCCTGGCCGCACGAGTAGTACAGCGACTACTCTACAAGTAAGCCTATCTCAAGTTCGTGAATATTTGCGATTTATGCACTATCATATTTCCCACTTGTCGTCGATTTTCGTGCGTGCTGCTCACAGATTGCACTGCCATCGGACAATTGGTTGAGAAAGAAGTACAGTGGCTCACAGATATGAACCTTAGAAACTTCGAGATAAATGTAAACTATGTTCACAATAAAATGCACGTTAAAGATTCACTAACGACGAACGACTCATCACCCGCAATGGCTGGCATTGGGAGTCAGCGAGTGTGAATGAAGTTGCGAAGTTGGCGCACATTGGATTTCGATTTCGTTTTCGTTCGCGACTCGCATGCCAGTGTTGCGGCCTTCGCGATGAACGCCTTGCTTCCATCGCTTCCATCGCTTCCATCTCGGATGTAACTCTCCGCGCTTATGATATAATCAGCATCAACATCAACATCAGCTGGCTGTACAAAGCGTAGCGCGAATTTATGATCAGCCAGTTGGAGAATTTCTCATATTATGCAAGGCACGCCTCGCGGACGCTCGGACTCTTCGGATCCGTTACATTCGGTGGATCATAATGGCATCATAATGAAAAACATTCATGACTGGTTGTCGGACTGTTGGCTGGAAGCCGCTGTAGAAATCATGTCATCTTTCATCTCCCATCTAGCATTATCGTCGAGCCTCGTCGAGCATCGTGTGCGCATCGCACACATTACGTTCATAAATTAGCTTAGAATTTCGTTGCAAATGCGCGCGCCAAGTTGCGGCTTTTCATAAACCACCGTATTTCTCGTCAGTGCCTTAAAAGTTAACAACTGCTCAATAACAAACAAACAGCATAATATAATGTGAGCCACGAATCAAAAGTGAAAGAATTGTGTTGATCAGTGCTAATTACATATGGACTCAAACCTTAATTAACCAGTTTTATAATGTCGCACGATGACTCGCTTGCACAAATTTAACCAGCATATATGGGTTGGTATCCGCAATGCTTGCGCTTTACAAATCGCGAAATTTACGAGTCTGGCCAATCAAGGAGGTTGGGTTTCGCGAAATTTCGCGACCACAGGCGCCGCCGCTGTTCAACCTTAATCATAACTTCATAACTCACAGCTGCGCGACGGAATGGAATGTGCATGCCAGCAGTTAGATCGTTTTTTTCATATTGCTGCCGACTTCCGGAACGTTGATCGGTTGATCGATCAACAATCACCGATCGCATGCGTTAGCAGACGCGCGATTGTTGTGTCGCGGGCGCCTCGCCTTCCGGAAATCATACCATCAACCACATCATACCCGGACTAAGGGTGCGTCAAGGACTTTGCACCGAAGTTCATATGCACGCGCCACACACACCGGCCACGGCAACTTAGTGTCACATGCGATTAATATTTACATCGATATAGTTTTGCTCCCAGTTCTAGAGTTTGATCAGATAAATTTTATTCGACGTCGTAGTAAATAATAAATATATTTCCTGCGCCATTCATCATGTCTCATGTCGCACTATAGATTTGCATAAAAATTAAATCACGATTTGTGTTCGAATTTCGCTTCCAGTGCTGGCTAAAAATGTCCGCATTGGACCTTGCTTGGTTTTTGGATGATTCAGATCCGTGTCTCTGTCGTGCTGTTGTTTTTGCTACCCAATGGCTTAGAGTAAAATCCAAGTCTCGAGTGCGCGGCCATCCGGAACTGAAAACAATCGCGAGATTTCGATGAAAAAGGGAATTCCTAAGCACCTTGCTGCTTTTATGACTTAGTCGCACTTACTCACTTCTACAAACTCAGTGCGGAGTTAATTATACTGGCCAATCATACAAAATCAATCGCATCACGTTTGTTTTAACCATCGCGTTAATTCGTTTGCGTCGGCTTCACAAGAGCGGCGCATACGTTGTGGCTGTTCAATAAACATTCGGTATGTAAAATAGGAGCCTCGCACTCGCCGCATATAATCGACATCATCGGATATCACGAACAATTGATGCGGTTTTTAATCGCTGTGCTATTTTTATCGTCGCGCAAAGTGCGATATTTTACATTTAAAGGAAGAAACATTTCGCATTCGGCGTTAATTCGTAGTTTTCACTTCACACTGTCGCACGTGCCCATCATGAGTGCTTCACGTTTGTGTTGTTTGCAGATTCTCTGGACGGCGTTATCAGTCGCACTGGGGCTGGAGCTGCGTGGGGAGTACATTCGCGGAGTGCCATGTATAAAACGTTATCAACAGTTGTTCTGTCCGTCGGCGGGCAATTCCTATCCTTTGTAAGTGCCACTAATTGATCAATTCCTTAAGCAGCTGCATGACAGGACATGATTCGCTGTGTTTAGAGACCGAATAGAGTCCTTCATCGATGAGAACAAAGCGCTGATGAAGCGCATGTATGGCGAGTTCACGATGGAACCACCGGAATATACGCCTCAACCGGCGGCGCCCTCAGACTATGGCCCCAATGCCGGCAGGAAGAGCAAACGTCAGGCGAATCTCCCGCCAGGCGTGCCGGACATTCACACCATTCCGGGGGCGCAGGCATTCTTCGGCAACAACAACCGTCCGCCGCGGCAGAATAATCGAAATTCAACCTCCGATACGGGAAGGTAAAACTTGACTAAATGATCTTATTTCGCGTCCTCCGGAGTCCCATAATTCCAAGCATGGCTAATAATAATCAATGATTTCAGGATCGATGCTTGCGAAAGCAAGGTGGAAATCGTCACGCCGTACTGGGCATCAAATTCAGCCGGTAAAATCCGCGCCGTAGTCAATACGCAGCACTTTGAGCAGGCTATTCATCAAGAAGTTTGCGCGTAAGTACAACTCATTTCCGACCCTTTCCCCCCTGCCGGTGGTGACATTCTGCTTTATTCTCTGTTCCAGCAAGGGCAGAACAAATCGCTGTTCGGGCGATTGCGGCTGCGAGCAAAAGTACAAATGGCATCGCCTGCTCGCCTACGATCCCGACAACGATTGCAAGGGCATCTTCATGGATTGGTTCCTGTTCCCATCTTGCTGCGTGTGTCGATGTAATCCGATCTAAGCGATCGCAGGGGCGATCAAAAACTGCCAAATCAACTTCATCCACGGCCGCACGAGGTCACGGCGCGCATCAATCGGGAGCGGCTAACTTTACCGAACTTTATTTATTTCGTGTCAATCAGCAACTGTGCTCAGTGCTCAACGCACATTCTTTCATCGACGCCCAACTGCCAAAAGAAAGAATCGATCATCTCCATATCTAGTGTATCTAGTGTAATATTTATAAAATCTATTTTTTGAAAGAGCGACGGGAGGAAGAAATCGAATGTTTTATATGTAATTTTAGTATGTTAGGCATTTAATTTCATATACCTACCTGTGAGCGTTACCGCATGTTACCATTTCCTGCTAGATAATCAATCAGTGTCGATAACAAATACCATTAGAGTAAACTTATTTGTGACTTAGAAATTGCTTTGAATAATAAACTCCTGTAAAGTCTACATAGTTTTTAGTTGACGAAGGTCGATAACAAATATAATTTAATAAGCCATATCTACGTTTAAGTTTACTTTCACTTGAGTTTGTATATGAATGTTTTATATGTTATTGAATAAATGTAATATTTTTAAACATATGTTAATAATGCACTCAAAAGTTTCAAAATGCTACAACATTTACTATGTTTACATGTCGAATTGAAAACGATCCACCACAATTCTTTATTTGTATGTTAATTAATCATACCGATGTTATTTTGCCTGATTAATGCAACATTTGTCGAATTTGAATTCTGTGGAAGTAGATTCTAAATTACGGTTCTATCAGATCCTATAAGATGGCAGCACATGTCTCTTTCGCAATAAAATTTTTGAATTTCAGTTGGAGAGAACACCAAAAACAAATTCGTGAATTCTAAGCAAATGATTAGCTCTATTGTTTTCTTCTCGTTCTTTATCATAACATTATCTAGGCAATCATTTTTTGCACGATTATACATAAATTACATATTAGTACGCATTTGATAAAAAGAACAATTCATTACGTTGTTGAGGTGTGCGAAATAGTATCATGTTTTTGCCCCAAATAAAAAAGCGAATAAAATGATTGCACGTGCCTTTTATTATTATATTATTATATATTTTATAGTCGCATAAACGAATTGAATCGAATTTGGCGCCCGGCGCCCGGCAAAAGTTTGAACACAATAATTGAGTTTTCCAACCCGTTGTCGCTGCATCAATTGGGTATTACCATTTTGCCGGCGTCCAGGACGTGGTGATAATATTTGCTAATCGAAAAAAATGCTTCGCAATTGACCTCGGCCAACGGGCATTATGCGTCGCGCATAAATCCCATACATAAAATTTATTTATGTATTTATGGAGCGCGATCGTAAAAAAAGGAACAACGCCCCACGGTGGCGGCGAGGCGGTCTCGGAGGCGGCTGACGGCACGGCCGTCTCGTAAAATTCGCTCGCCATAAATATACACATCCATTCGGCGCGCGGAATGTGTGCATGGATGATAGCCGTGAGGATAGGGGGTTGGGGATGTTCGATATGCGCCGCGTGACACACAGTGGCGGTGGTGCCCCTGCGGCCCCTCGCTGCGACTGCCGCGCAGACTGACAGACGGGCGGGGGCATTAAATCCCGAAAAAATCGCCACTATATTGTTTTACGACGTCGATAATATGCCTTTCCTCGTAGTTTCAACATTTATTTCATAATTTCATAAATCTTCGGCGAGGGTTGAAAAACACATGCCTGCTTTTTATGTGATATAAATTGCTTATTTAGCGCCTTTCTTTTTTGACCGTGTGTTAAATAAACATGTGTGATTTACATGTTCATCACTGCGCAAATGTTTCAATCATGCGTTTCGAGACAGGCGCAAGTTTAAAAATCGCACACCGGACTAATAGCAGTATAAAGTGGGAATCAAATCAGCGCAGTGGCAAGTCCGGAATAGCTGCGAAAGCGCTTTGAAAGGTGAAAAAAGTGCATAACATTCAACATTTTACACCCGAAGCGTATCCCGTAATGGAATCGCCGCCGCCGGGCGAATCGAACAAGCAGTAATCTGAGGGAATACATGTCAATTTATGAAGTTCAAATTGGGTGGCGCGCCGGACTTATAATCGAATCGCTTTTGCGCGCCGCATACAATGTCAATACGGCTGCCGCAGCCGCCCCCCGTTTAGCTTACGAGCCCGAACTAGTCGACTTTAAAGTTTTTACGGTGCAGTACGCGGCGTGCGCGCCCGTCGCCGCTCTTTTTTTATTATTATCCCGTTTCATTATTTTACTACTTTGGTACGTTTATTCGGCAGATAAAGATAAAACGCGCCGGTTACGTAGATGCGAAGTGCTTTTTTGGCAATCCGTAACCGTGTCGGCTGTGTAGGTAAATCCCCGGCGTACATGTGTTCGGCGCAGATAGGGCTCACACAGACAGAGAGCAGCGCCGCCGCTGCCGCCGCTCCGCATGAGCCGGTTGGCAATTTTATCTGTCCATGGTCCATTTCCTGTTTCCGGCATTGAGTAGATAGCACTCCTAATACGGAAAACGATCCGTCGCAGTCGATATACGCTTTACGTATCTATCTCGCGTGTGTCCTATGGGTCCGTTCTTTCGGCGCTGTTCTCTCCCGCCGCCGGAGGGTGTATGTGCGCTTTTAAACGTTCGTCGCCTGCGACGCCCCCACACATGCACACACACGCAACGCACACAGAGGGCTGGGGCGTCGTCCAGCGACCGCAAACGGTGCGGACCTTTATCTCGGAGCCGCCGCCGTCGTTTCTAGCTTGCTGCCTTGCTGCCCTCTTGTGCGCTGTGCGGGAAGGGCGGGGGGCCGGCTGCCTTCTTTCTCACTATATTATCACGCGCCGTGGCCGCCGCCAGCCGCGCCAGTTCGCGCGAGCATTCGGGTTAAGTTTTAATCAGCTCTTTTTGCTCTAATTATCGGCGCTTCGGTCTGCGCCCCGGCACCTTTTCCCGCGCGCAATTGCGGAAAACGCGCGTTCAGCACTCATAATCCTCATTATCCTTTCGCCGCCCCCGTCCAGCGCGCTGGATTATGATGATTATGTAATCCACCGTGCTCAATGATATTTTATTACGGCCGCCGACGCACATCTACTACTTATATCAATTAGATCTCGACGTCGCCGTTGAGCGGGGTGCGGAGTGTTTTTTCCATGTGCCGCCACCGCAAAAAGGGTTTGCGAGAGAGGGATCCCACGCGGCTCTTTTCGCCGCTTCTTATTATGCCCTTCCTCTCAGCGGCGGCCCACGCAGCCGCCGCGCACGACTCGTGTCGTCTTTCATCTTTCATCATCGGCTGCGGCGGGTGGCGGCGAAGGTGCGAAAACGCGCGGTGAATGCGCCTCAACGCGCACCGCTCAGGCGCTCAGTCAATCTGTCAGTTGCCACCGACGCGTTGCGCGCCCCGCCCCATCGTCATCGGATTATGTGCCGATGTGGCAGCGTAGAAAATTTCCAATTTCGATACTGCCGCCACCGCCGCACGACCCGACATCCCACCATCACCCAGCCGCCACAGCCCAAACAGTTCAATGGCTCCGCGAAGGAAGCCGCCGAAGGAAGCGAAGAAAAAAAAAACGCGTGTTTGCACGCGCGAACAAACGAAACGTAACCGGCTGATGACGTGTCGGCGGCGACGAGTTTTCGATCTTTTTGCCCGCCGCCACCACACGAATGTCAGCAACCGTCACCACCGGCCGGTACGGATGCCTTTCATTCATGCGCTTAAATAGCAGTGCCGAGATGAAAGGCAGTTACGACTGTCGTAATCGCATCCGCCGAAATGCGGCGTAACATATCGACGTTTAATAGAATCAATTCGTCTCTGGAGGCGTGTGGCGGCGCCGCCGCCGCCGTACCTAATCTCATCGCGCGCCCGCGCGCAAACGTGCGAAATTTTTATTAATTTACAGCGGAATTTGATGGCGCCGGCGTCAAGAATTTCCGATCTTCGGCGGCCGGCTCGAGGGTTTTAGATTCGCTGCCATTTCACGGTTTGTTAGCCAATCAAATCGAAACGAAACGAAACGGGGCGATCATTGGATTTGTTCGATTACTCAATTTCGCGCTGGTCTTGTTGCCGGGGCGCGCGGATAACCAAAACGACACGAGAGGAAGGCGCAATGAAACGCAAAATATTTTATGAATCATAAATTTCATCAGCGATTCATTTGCCGCTCGACCCCCTAGAGGCAAGCATTCTGTTATTGTGAATTGCAATAATATACTATTTTTGATCAAGGGAACGACTTTCCCTTGAAAATGACTTTCCAAGTAATGCCGGTTTTGAATATTGTTAATCCTCAAATTGCAAAATGAATAGAAATATGTATTGGATATTGTAATTATACCAGCAGTATTAACGCTAGATAAATATGACATTGTCTATAATGTATATAGACAATGTATAAACATGTATAAACTATAATGTATATACTTGTTTAATAAAATTTAGTCCTACTCTGGCTTTATGCTATGATGACATGAATGCCATGATGCATTTTCGCGCACAGACTCGAGCTGTCAAATTTGAGAGCTGGTCAGGTTATATTAATTCTTGAACGGATTGCAAGTTTTATTTGATGATTTTCTTGCTTACAAATTCGATTAAACGTGTTTTAGAAACGTACAAGTTGTGGACAATCGAAGGAACTTGTTGACTGACTGGACTAGATGCAATTTGGAATGGAACCCAGAGAACATTTGCCATGAATGTGATTCAAACATGCTGTTTCATATTCTTAACATTTAAATTACTGATTCTTAGTTTTAGATAGACAAAAAATATCGCCTCCAATAATGAAGATGCGTCTGAGATTGTTGGCCACTTCTGACAATCAATCTAGTGAATTGTAATTGCCTCTGCGAATGCAGTTTGCAAGCCTTTTACAGATAGGTAAGAACCTCAATGTTGTATGGACAGAGTAGGATTGCATCCTGGATATTATTTTGTTGTTATTGTGTACGTAATCCATGTTAATAATATATTTTTTTGTTTGTTTATTTTTGGATTAGTTTGTTTTATCTTCTCTGTTTGTGTGAGTTTTTTCTCATTGATGATGTCTTCGATATATTCGTTTGTACTATGTATAAAATTATACAGTATTGTATCTGGTATTATGTTGGATATTTCTTGGTGTAATTTGTATGCTTCTTCGGTTAGTTTGTCCTTTTTCTTGTATTGCTCTCTTATTTGGTGTGTTATTATTTGCTTTTCTAGTTTTAGGTCATCGGTGAGGCATTCTATTGTTTTGTTCTTGATTCTTGCGTAGTTTGGAATTCTGGATATTATCTAACAAATTTTTAATATACTTTTTTTTAAATAATAAACTGATTTAAAGATAGATAGTATCTTCCTATTTTGTCCTCATGATGAGAAGTCAAATACTGACTCCTGGACGAGTTACTTCAGTAATATTAAAATATTAATTAGGATATAAGTTTAGTACTATGTGAGTTCTAAAACTGCTCTCCCAAAGACAAACATGAATCGGAAAACGAGTGTTGTTCAAATTGGGCGCGAAACATGTCTAGTAAACTGCATAGCACAGTGGCAACGTGGCAACGTGGCAAAGTATTTCCCTTCATCAAAAACACGCATGCGTCAATTTACATTTGGAGCAATTGGCGGTAAATTCAATTTGCCACTTTTGCGTGTGCAATGTGATTGCATGGTCGGCGTAAAAATGGAAGATTTATTAGTGAGCGAATTTAGCACAGGTAGGAAAATTTGCCGAATTTAAACATCCGAGAGGACATCATCGCAGCGCGGACAACAAGCGCGGCCGCAAAAAAGTAGCGTTGCAGAAAACGACGCAAACCCATGACGAAACGACATAATTGGATTTTATAAATTCATAACGGCGCTCCACCTTAATACCTCTGGTTCTTCCAGTTCTTCCCGCAGCCGTCCTGCCAGGCGCGTCGTCGACGGCTGTGGCTGTGGTGCGCTTTTGTTTCGTTTTTGTTCGGCGCGCCGCGCGTTTTTAATACGCCGCCGCCGCCGCCGCCGCCAAAGACACAATGCGGTGCGCGGGGCCGCGCGCGCAAACTTTGTTTATTCCGTCGTCAAGTTTTACAACATTACAACACAACCGCTTAAACTTAATAAAAAGTAAACAAAACGGCGGCGCGCAATGGAGCCGCGAAAAATTTCGCGAGCGAAACGTAAACAAAACAGACCCTTTTAACTTTTTGATTTGCTCCTGCGCAACTCCAACGCAACTCGCTACCGGCGTATCCGCTCGGCGCGTTTAATTATTAATTTATTCTCATTGCATTTGCATTTTATTGAAAAGTCAAACGGCGCGTGGAGGCCCTTTCGCTACTAAACACTGCCGCCGCCGCCGTCGCTACGTACCTGCGTGCGGAATGCAAACGTCTCGGAAAAGTCGGCATTGGTAATGAAGGCCAGCAAATTGGAAATTCGAAAAACGCTAACGACATCCGGCAATTACGGACGCATCGCGTTGCATAAATGTAACTGCGACGGCGGAACTATCGAAAAACTGCGGTTCATTAAACTTTTTTCCTTTAATTCGTTTTAATTGCGCGACGCGACGTCGGCGACGCTTTGCATTCGGCGTGTAATAAGCTGCCAGCGCCTTTCGTTTTCACGCCGCTTTGATTTTCAGATTAATTATCCAAAGCGTGGGATCTCCGCCGATTTCATCCATTATATTCCGCGCGCGCGCACTTTTTTTCTCATTAATTTCGCAAATGCTTCGACGGCTTCGACCTGCTGCGTCCGCGACGCGACGCGTCGTCACGTGCGGGGCGCGTGTGGACTTTGGATCCTTTGGTCGTCATCAATCCGGGGTATAGGAGGTGGAGGGGGCGCGCGGCGGCGGCGTGCCATCCATCGGTCGGTCGGGCTATCTATTTAAATGTAAATTTTATAAGACCCCATCGCTTCCCCTATGTTCCTTTATTGCCCGCCGCGCCATGCCCTTGTTACGCTTCCGTCCGACCGCCCCCCCCCCACCCGCTGCCACCTCTCGCCCTCGTCCGTCTTTCGGCAAATTTTTCTCATTGCGTTCTATTTGATTTCGACGACGGCGCCCTCTCGTTTTTTTATTACAATCATTTTTACTACCTTCACTCTTGCGCCCTGTGCGCTCTTTTGCGTCTGTCGGCAGCTTTTGGTTCGTTCGTTTTCATTTTCGTGCAGCGCGCGCCGCCGCCGCCGCCGCCGCTTAAGTGTTTCACTGCGCGTTCCGCCGCTGAAGGAGACGACGCGGATGGTAACAGGATGTGGCGCGCTCGGCCCATGGGCCGATCAAATTTACGTATCCAACGCCAACGTTTGAGAAATCGCGCTTGAAAAATTGCCAATCAATATGCAAAACTCTACGAGCCGGTATATATTACAGGACGCTTATGCGCCGGAATGTTGGGGAAAGTTGCGTAATTCGCACCACACTTCCTATATCGGACCTTTGTATGTTTGAAGCTGTCTGTCACAATGCACTACACCACGTCTTTTGGTAAGAAATTGAATCTTGGTAAAGTTAATCCATTTTACCGATTCACATTTTTGAAGTTTCTAACTGTTGATGGGTGGGGGACTCCAGCCGGTACAACGGTGTTGAAGAGTCACACAGGTGCAGTTAGAAACGTAAAAAAATGTGAATCGATAAAATGGATTCACTATACAAATCTTTCCTGCAAATACCTGATTTATGCAAACAAGCAAAGAAGCTATACAAGGTGATTCCTTAATATCCCCCTGAAGGGTTTATAGATGGTCTTGAAAGAAGTACATTTTGCGAAAAAAAGTAGATATAGTGCAAACTTATATCCTAATTAATATGTCAATAATATCACTGAAGTAATTCGGCCAGAAATGAGTATTTCACTTCTCGTCATGTAGAAAAAATAGGAAGAAACTATCTATCTTTAAATCTGTTTATTATTACTCAAAAAATATAAAAATAATAATATATTTCAGCCATCCTGGCTCGGCTTCGACCTGACACAGTCTTTCTGCCATCAAAAAGTATATTAACAATTTGTTAGATTATGTCCAGAATGCTATCCTATTCTGTCCATATATGCCTGAGGTTTTAACCAGTCTGTAAAAGGCTTGAAAACTGCATTCACAGAGACAATTATAATTCACTAAGATGATTGAGTCCGAAGTGGCCAACAGTCTCAGACGCTTCTTCATTATTAGAGGCATTCTCCTTACGGCAACTAGGTAGCATTTCAATAGTCTTATGCCTATATAAAACTAAGAATCAGTCAATAAAATGTACACAATATAAAACAGTATGTTTGAATTACGTATAAGGTAAATGTTCTCTGGATTCCATTCCAAATTGCAATTAGTCCAGTCTGTTAACAAGTTCTTTCGATTCTCCACAACTTGCACGTTCTTTAAACACGTTTAATCGAATTTATAAGCAAGAAAAGCATCAAAGAAAATTAACAATCTGTTCATGACTTGATATAACCTAACCAGCTCCCAAATTTGATAGCTCGAGTCTGTGAGCAAAATGTATCATGGCATCATAGGATGAAGTCAGGGTAGGACTAATTAATATTAAACATATTTCTCATAAAATATACATTATTGATTATGTTGATTTATCTAGTGCTTTGTCTTGGCGTTAATATTGGAATAATTACAATTTCGAATTCATATTTCTATTCATTTTACAATTTGAGAATAAAAAATAATGAAAGCCGGCACTGCAAATGAAGTTATATTCAACCGAAAGTCGTTCCCTTGATTAAAAACAGCATACATTGTCTCTAATTATTTTTTTGTTTTAATTTAGGGTGTAATTGAAAGATTACTTAATTTTTTAATTATTAGAATTGAAATTTTTGATCCAATGGCAAAATCGTAGGAGGAATTGAATTTTGAAATAATAAGTTTTAGAATCTATAGTCTTAAAGCTCAAGATTGTAACTTTAAAATTCAATTCCTCCAACGATATTGCCAATAGATTAAACATTTCAATTGGAATAGAAGACAAATTCTATAGTCTTTTAATTACATCTTAAATTTAAAGAAAATAACAAATGGAGACAAAGTTGATAAAGAAAATTCATCGACCTGTATCTTGGCCATGAATAATAATTTACCTACTTTTTTAGCTAAATGTATACTTCTTTCAAAGCCTTCTACAAGACGTCAAGAGATAAGCTTGGACTACCAAATCACCTGTATAGTTCAAAAAGATAGATGCTCCTTTTAACATGCAGGGTCCATGAACTAAATAGTCTAAGGTGTTCCCATACAATAGAAAGCTAGGAATGGATTAGAACCACAGTAAATCTTATAGTATTGTGTTCTCAATATTCTATTAGCACACCTAACACAATCATATGTTATCATTATAATCTTAGGACAGGGCTATCGGCTTAGTTATGTCCTCAAGGCGTTTACCCATCGCGCCTTGCGGAGGAGGAGGATGTTGGGTATAATTTCCTTCTTTGTTCGTGCCATTCGAGGATGTGTGGCTGCGAGCTGGTTTCTATTTGGTGTGTCGAGTGGAAATACATTAGATAATAGCGGCGCGCCGAGCAGCAGTAAACTAATACTAATGGCCAAGATGATGCTGCACAATATTCGGGAGGATAAAATCTGGGAAATCGAATCCGCATTAGTGGCGATGTATCCGCGTCGATGGCAAGCGATAGCCTGCTTGTAACAATATTAGTGTCTAGCATCTAGTGCGCATAGTGTGCCACTAAACGTTTCAGAGCGCCGTTGTATTATAGTGTTTAGTTTCCGGCTTTCCGGGGGTGCAGTATCTTTGCCTTCGGCATGATGCCACCTCAAGAATACAATGATTAAGAGCTGGGGTTTAAATTTACATATCGTATAATTATACAATGTAATAAATTCAACTGCACTAATCGTATAGTAGTGGAAAAGTAGGTGTTTGGGTGCATGGAACTAATTTCCACGAAGATGGGGTTTGGATGGTATCATTTTGACAAACTAAAGGATAGAGTCTAGATATATTTAAGCAAAATGCGTTTATACCGGAGCCTCCACCAACATTTTCATATCACTTACACGTTATTGCTTACTAATTTGATGATTACTTAATGAATTCTTTAACATTTTGAAAATACAATAGGATCATTGGAAAGAGGATGAAATTATCCAAGTTTTACCCTTAAAGATTTTTTTCGCATTGATGTAAATTTATGGTAATCACTCATTGAAAATTGGCAATTATGTTTTCAAAATAAAATTTTGTTTTTCTTGGCTTTGAGTTCAATGAATCTATTTCTATTAGCATTTTATATTGACAGTGAAATATATGTAACTAAAGAAAATTTCATCCTCTTCCATATGATGTTATTTTCATAATTGTGGTTGTTTTTATTATTGAGTTATTGAGCGTTTAGTCATGAAAATCACGTTTTTAGATAAAACTGACTTTTCCGAAGTGTTTGATTTTTAAAGCAACAACTGTGGTATTTTGTAAATCTCAGCATTTTTGAAACTTTGCGCAACTTTGATTCTTTGAACCTGTATACCTCAGACCCTTACATCTTTATCAGTACAGCGATAGCGCAAGTCAGGACATTGTAAAGTTGCAAAATTGGTATAAATATGCTTTTGTCTGGTTCTTGTCGCCGACCTTATTATCCTCCTTTACATGCACCCCAAATATTTAGAATACTTTGTTGTGTAAATTTCTATTCGTACAAGTTTTTCCTCATGGTGTGTGTCTGCAACAATTTGCAGCGATCATCTGAAAGTAAGATGTCGATGTCGATGTCGTTGTCGTTGTCGCTGCCGATGTTGCTCTCGAACCACCACCGTGGGGACGTCGGCGACATTTAAACTTGCCGACGTCGACAACGTATGCTCGAGTTTCACTGCCCCAGCACCAAGCAACATCACAAAAAGAAGTACACTCTGCGACGCGGCGCAAAATGGAAATCGTGGAAAAGTGCAGTTTTAAACTGCATTTTGCATGCGCCGCCTGTCAACTTCGTGTTGCGATGGTGGAATCACTTTGCAAGCGGTTTTGCCTAAAAAAAAGCATTGACATCCATCTAAAACGTAAACAATTTATTGCTGCAAAAGCTGCAAGAGCTGTAAAAGTTATTTAATATGTTATAAAGCTTTTTGTAATGTTTTCCTAAATTTCGATATTTTGAGTGTTTTTTTTTCGAAGCGCAAAGGTTGTCGCTGGGGATGGGATTTCGGTGGGTGCCAGCGTCGGCGGCGCGCCGATGAATGGTGTACTCCCGCACACAGTGGATGTGGCTCTGGGTGGCGCGCCGCTGCCCCCGACGCGCAATCGATTTCCCGTTTTCCCGTTTTCGTCCGCGCGCCGCGATCCCACCAGCACCCCCAACCGTGCCACTAGCACACACATATAATAGGAGTCACACGCCCCGCCTGCATGTGGTAGTGGTGAGTGGTAGTAGAGTAGACGCAGCAGTGGGAAGCTGCAGCGATGGCAAAGCGGGCGGCGATGGTGGAGGCGCCTGGCAGTAATGCGCCGGACTCGTGCCGGTTCGTATCGCAGCGTCCGCCCATTCCGCCGCTCCCGATCGTGAGTTTACGTGTGCACGCTGAAATTGCTGGTGGTAATTAGATAGTCTCCAGGATATTTTACTTATACAAGGTGGGGCAAACAAAAGTGATTAGATAATTAACACTTTCCAAGACAAACTTCAACCAAATCCCAAATATTTTAGCTGAGGTGTGTTATTTTGTAAATTAGATTTATATTAATTAAACAGTGGAAAACTTTAATAATTCGTGAATTAGTGATCTTGGATTTAAACATCATTAACTACGAAAAATATTTTAAAGGTACGTTTATTTTTTAGTCCCCATTAAATAAACGTTGTCATCGTGATAATACAAACTAGGAATTAAAAAGTATGCAAAAAAGTTCACGTGTAGTTATATGCTTTAATCTCAACGGATTTTTAATTAAGCCGTATTGCAATATTGAACAGTTCTCAATAGTTCTCCACTTGACAGTGTGGATTCGTAGGATTATACAATGTATAAATCAATTATCAATATTCCCATGCTCAGCATTGCATTCCACAACATATTATTAAAAAATAAATTCAAATAAAACCTGATCTTGAAGAATATTCTGTATACAGTGCTTTTCATTTATCCTCGAACATTGCCCATATGAAACTACAGTCGTATGTTTGAAAGTAAATGGTGAAAGTACGCGTACGCGGAGCATAGAAAGCAAAACTCAAAATACAGATTCGGTGATAGCTCCCAAACCACTGTGGCGATTGTAATTTGCTCTTCGGATTCTTGTTGCTATTCATTATCCGCTTCGTATACGGTTTTTACGCGGCCGTCAGAGGGCGCCGTTCACCCCCGCCAGTTTATTTTTAGAAACAAGAATCCGAAAAAAAAATTCAAATCGCCCCAGTGGTTTGGAAGCAATCACCGAATCTGAATTTTGAATTTTGCCTTCTCTGCTCTGCGTTCGCTTTCGGACTTTCGCCATTTACTATTGAACATAGGGGCCTGCACATATGCGCAATGCATTGGCCTATGTTCAAGGATATAGGAAAACCACTGTATTAACAGAAGCGGAAACACATTCGAAAACAAACCGACGTAATGGTTGTTAGTTACTGGGTCCAACGTTGACAAGCTGCCCTATTGCCCCAGCCTTGCACTTCTATTGGCACTTGAATGCTGATGTGATGGAATTCTGTGGTTCGGTAGCAAGAGTTTGTTTGCTTTGACTGGGCTGCAGGCCTGCGAGCTGCAACAAAAAAAAGAAGTCGAGCGATATGAGCGAAGAGCGAGCTTACAGCAGGACAAGCAGGACGGGCGGATTGGTGTGCCTGCGTCGTTTGCGTTTCAACGGTTTCTCTGCTTCTCCACCTCTACGACTCCACCACTCCACCACTCCACATTCAGTGATTCAGCATATGGCACGGCGCACGCAGTCTCAGTGGGGACGACGGACCGGCAACAGCTCCGTGTCGTTGCTCGCGCTTCTGTGAAAAGCGCGAACTTTTCAATACTCAAAAAACATCTTCCTAACTTTCCCTATCACAAAACCACAAAATCACAACTCACAACTGTACAATGAAGAATTAAATAGAACTTGGAAAAGAGAAAACAATGCGTCTCTACATTGTCTTTGCGTTCGTGGTCCTTGCCATCTTCATTGGATTTACCAACGGTCAGAAGCGCAACTACTCCAGCTTTCCCTGTCCGGATCAATGCGTTTGCTTCCGGCGTACGATACGATGCATGCAATTGAACCTGGAGGAGGTGCCCAAGGTGTCTTCACAGACCACACTGCTGTAAGTATATTCTCTCGATTTTGATTGCTTGCATTTGAAACTTTGCACATCGCAAACTTTGTCAGCAAAAGTTCGCTAACGAAGTGCAAATACAAGTTTTCTTATCTTAAACACTGCACTGCGCCTTGTTAATTGAAAATTCACAATAGCTATTTTAAATTTAAATAACGTAGCTAATTAAAATATGTATTTGGTTCGCAAGCACAACTTAATGATGTAATCTATAATCTTCTTATAATCTTATAAAAAACATAAATAAGTATGATGTGCGATGCAAAACCAGAACGTTCTCATGTTGAAAAGTGTCGCATGTTGACAAAATATGTCATCACATAATAAATTGTGATCTCTTAACCAAAACAAGCTGGACATGGCTTCTATTTAATTCCCAACGATCTAAAATGCTTAGCAAGATTCAATTTAAGCTCATCGCCATCACTCACGTCATAATCAATTTTTTCATCGAATCTGAAAATCTAGAAATGCAATGTAACTTTTTCCCGCTAAAATAATTAAGTTTTAAGCTCAGCTCGGTGATAAAACGTTCAGGATAAATACATAGTTGATGGTTCCAAACACAATAAAAATCATTTCCTCGACAATTAAACGCCACTCATTATTTACAACCCAGCGTTTCGTTCCAAACACACGAGTTGTTTCAGAACGCAATTAAAATTTTAAAAAACGCCAAACGAATAGGAATAAATATGAGATATTAAACATCTGGCTGATTTTTTTTAGTTGCTACATAGTACATCTACACTTCAAACAGCAAATAATACGACTGTTTACTATTTTACGGTTTAGGTTTAATTTTAATGATGCACACATTACGCTGTTGTGTATCAATATCAACTAAGAAATACAAAGGAATTCAATTAGTTACTATTAGAAAATTGTTTAAAAATCATATTGTAAAATGAATGAAATTGGACAAAAAAAGTTATGGACCATAAAAGGCGTGAATGTATAATTTAAAAATGGATATTATTTAAATGATTATGCAACAAGCAACAAGAAATGCGAATGAATGATCCGTTTGCTTTGAGTGCTAATGCATTTGCTCTTTGGGGCTTGGATCAATTCTGTTTCTGGTTTGCTCGACGAGAGTACTTGGTCCTTCAAACCGAATACCGAAGGACTAAACGTTGCGACTTGCGCCTAATGAGCCGTACGTGATGCATTGGCAATCCATCGACTGGCGATGCTAATTTATATTCATTACTAGCTCTAGCTGTCAGTGTCAACCACAGCAGACGAGCAGAGTGTTATGAGAAAATGCTGCAACTACTCCAAGTCTCCAAGAAAGTGTGAATAATTAAGCGGATTAAATTATAATAATTTATGCCTGTAACGCTGGATTGGTGGATAGATGGATAATTTTAATATCGTGCAGGAAATTTAACAACTCTGTCTATACCCTATAGTGTAGAGGAGTGAAGGAGTCGGAACATATTATTTAGTCTAGCTGTCAGCTTTTAGCACGGTTGAAATGTAATAACATGTAACGATGATACGGCAGTAACCACACCATCAGCGGAGAATCTCCACTCGACTTGAAAGTCATGATCGCAGTTTGTGGAACCGTAGAACGTTCAACAAGAAATTCTCTCTACGTGGACATCTACACTATTACAGTATAAAGTATAAACCTTATGAATTGTATGATTTTTCTTGTGGAGTTAGCATTACTGGGGGGTTCAAGGCTAAAAGTTCATTTGATAAACTTTGTAAAGTGAATAAAGTGAAAATTGCATTCCACTGAGTTTAAACTCATACTTTACAGGGTTCTCAGATAGAAATACAGGGTGGTCTAAAGCTGGCGGAAAAACGCCTAATAACTTTGTAGGTTATGTCAAAAGAAAACGAAATTTTTAGGTTACAAATATGCATAATAACAAAATTCTTTGTCGTTGCACAAATTAATTTAAGCCAAAGTTTAAAAAACAAAGAATAGTTCTGGTCAGATGCGACTTAAAAGAAAATTGTGTTATTATGCATATTTGTAATCTAAAAATTCTTTTGATAAATTTTGTAAAGTGAATAAAGTGAAAATTGCATTCCACTGAGTTTAAACACATACTTCACAAGGTTCATAGATTCAAATACAGGGTGGACTAAAGCTGGCGGAAAAACGCATAATAACTTTGTAGGTTATCTCAAAAGAAAACGAAATTTTCAGGTTACAAATATGAATAATAACAATATTCTTTGTCGTTGCACAAATTAATTTAAGCCAGAGTTTAAAAAACAAAGAATAATTCTGGTTAGATGCGACTTAAAAGAAAATTGTGTTATTATGCATATTTGTAACCTAAAAATTCTTTTGATAAATTTTGTAAAGTGAATAAAGTGAAAATTGCATTCCACTGAGTTTAAACTCATACTTCACAGGGATCACAGATTCAAATACAGGGTGGTCTAAAGCTGGCGGAAAAACGCCTAATAACTTTGTAGGTTATGTCAAAAGAAAACGAAATTTTTAGGTTACAAATATGAATAATAACAAAATTCTT
>JARJDQ010008985.1:0-12591 GCA_030264215.1 Geostiba sp. GC000077 | reverse complement strand
GCTGTATGTGTCCCTGACCTATGGGATTTTTCGATTTTGGATAGAAATACAAATAATTTAATATAAAAGTAAAAAGTTAAATATAGAAGATAAAAGTTATGCAGAATTAAAATCTCATAGGTCAGGGACACATACCGCATTAGTTTTTCGTTTTTACACATAGGCTATGCAATGTGATGCAATGGAGTTTACTGAATGCAACCCATTATACAGCAATTACAAGTACCCTTTGTTCAAGACGTGAAAAAGTCGTGAACGTTTAGAAATAAACAAAACTAACCTATGTGATATTTTCGGTTTGCAGTTGGGTGGATATTCGCAATGTAATTAACAATAAGCGCGACTTTACGATCGAATCGGTGGTGGACGGCGATAAGGGTGAAGTGTTCCACTTTCCGGACGTGGAGAGCGCCAAGAACGCATGGGTGTTCTGCGTGTTGCAGCACACGTTCTACCGCGCACACGAGCACGCCGCAGACGCGGACAATAAGCCGAACCTGCCCAACTTTCAGCAGACGGCGACGATCGAGTCGCGGCGCACGCGCGATAGCTACGAAGACATCGCCTACGAGCAGTCGATTGGCAGCCTGGCGCAGCGTGCGCAGTCTACATCCTGCCTGGATCTCAATACGAACGCAGACGCCGACCAGCTACGCACTTTGTTGCCCTCCTACCGACAGGCGCCCGACTACGATACGGCCGTGCAGCAAAAGTATCGGAACTCGGCGAGCGCGCTCACCACGCCGGGGCAGATGCAGCGTAACACCGCCTGCGTGTACAGCTCGCAGCCGGAGATACGCGAGTACGCCTCGCACCTCTGCTATCCGGATGTCACGCACAACAACATCGAGCAGGCGCAGGCGCAGGGCAAAATGGCCAACCTATACAATCCCGGCTATACGCAATCGCAGATACTCGCCGACAATCATGGATACCACGACCTCGCCGAGCAAATGCGCATGTTGCACATGCGCAAGCCGCCACCGCCGTATCCGAACAACCGCATCAGCAGCAACTCTACGCCGGACCTCGCCGGCATCGGCATGTCGCAGCTATCGAAGCCGGCGAACGCGTTCATCAACAGCATCGTCTCGGGCAGCAGTCCCGACCTGGTGTCCACGGGCAACTTCGTCAACCAGCACTATCGCTACCACCAGCCGATGTACAACAACGTGCATCGCTCGCAAAGCTACTTGCCGCCCCAGCACGGCACCTACGAGAACCTCGCATCCATCTTCAACAACAACATGCTGGGGCGGGCGCATCAAGCCGTCATTGTCGAAAACCCCAATATCACCAAGCACATTAAAAAGGTGTACGACGAACGCGGCAATGTCATCTACTGTATGCCCTCGAATATGAAACAAATCCTCGAGGACAATCAGCTGTCGACGCAGGGATTCGTGGTGACGCGCAACGCGATTGTGCCCAACTCCGCATCGGCGGATTTGAACCACCTGCACAGCTCACAGGAGCCGATCTACGAGAACATACCGCTCGCATGGCAGCACGAAAACTCAAACGGCGGCGGAATGCGCGCGCGCACGCAAAGCATACAATCCGCGCCGGAGGTGACGCCCAGCAAGAACCAGCCGACGACGACCAATGTGACGCAATCGTCGCCCAAGGAGAACGTCTACGCGAACATTTCGCACGGCAGCGTGCATGCGGAGCCACCGCCGCTGTTGGCGACCGTCACGGACTCTCCCAACACGATGAGCCGCACGAACACTTTCATCATCAACAAGAACTCCTCCTCGCTGAATTCGTCCACGTCCAGCCGGCACTTCACCGACTCGGGCAATATAAGCAACGACACGTTCACGACGGACGCCAGTACGACGTCCAGCGGCGGCGGCACCGGCCCGAAGAAGAAGAAGCGTTGGGGCATTCTGATGGGGCGCAGCAAGAGCAGCGAGAAGGTGAAGAGCGCGACGCTCGGCCGCGAGAAGGAGAAGGACAAGAAGGACAAGAACCAAAGCAATAATCGACACCGCTGGTCTACTGGACTGCCTCGATTAGTACTGCCACCTTCAATCAGCAAGGAAACTATGGTAAGTCACATTTCACAATATTTTTGGCCAGAATTACAAACACTCTGGCATGAATTGAAAGAGTACAAAATTCTTGGGGGAATGACGTCCGAAAGCGAACGAATTTGAAAAGAAAACCACAAAAAAACAGATTCGGAGATTGCTGCGAAACTACCTTGGGCGATTTGAATTTCCTCCTCGAATTCTTGTGGCAAAAATAATCCGCCTTGTAAACTGTTTTTGCGCAGCCGCCAGAGGGCGCCGTTCACCCACACCAGTTCATTCCCTTTTCTCCCGAACGATGCTCCCGAGGGAAATGCAGTTGAAGGCAAAACCCGTCAAAAAGTATGCTCTATCATTGTAGAAATTTTCAACCCTGTAGCTTTTTGCGTTTCCAACATTTTCCAATTTCCAACATTGTAAACTTTACCTTTTTCGCCCAGTGTGCCTACATCTGCAGCCGCCATTTTCCATGTTTTAATTTAACATTTTATTAACTTATGGTACAAACTATAAACAAATCAAGTATGAAGGGGACAGGGGAACAGAGTACAAGCGTTGATACAGAATTTTACACCGCAACTTTCAATTAAAAACTAAACACTATTGAACTTCATTATGATTGGTCATCTATAGAGTAGTTTTGTTAATTTTGCATTGTTTTAAATGTATTATTACCCCGCTTGACAGAACGTAAAAACTGTTAAAAGTCAAAAATTCCACCTCTTTCTCACCTACAACATATGCATGTGTATGAGCAAGCAAGTTATACTTTATGCTTTTGTTTGTTCCTATTTCTGTCAAACGGCGTAAATGTGTAATGGCTGCGCAAGTATAAAATCTGTTTCCACAGCGAGTGTTGATTTTCAACTTGCTTCTCGAGACGTAAGCTTCAGCGGAAGGACGAAACGAAATATGTATAGATATACAAATCGTCAAGGATATGTTGCCTTTTGAAAGACACAAGACACAACCTGACTTTAAAATGTCTGCGCGCGTTCGCCTCACATAATTTGTCCGACAGCTAGGTAAACGTGTGTGGGGCGTGTGAATTTGTTTAGAAGAGATTATTATACAAACGTGTACAGGCAAGTTACGAACTTTAAAATTGCTGGCCTTCAAATTACCTAATCAAAATCATTTCTTTGCTTTCCTTGTGTGTGTATGTGTGTGTTGTTTTTCACCTCTGGCTCATTTTTCTCTTTTCTCCATGAACTGAAACATTTAGAACTGAAAGCCACCCATCGGCACCGACTGGTCGGGGCTGAAGTTGTACTGCTGCTGCTCGGCGTCAACAGAGGGCGCCACACGTCCGTCTTCGCCCTCCACGCCGAAGAAGTGCTCGATAATGTCGTACGCCTTCTGGTAGATCTCCATGTTTTCGTGCGCTTGGAGAAATTCGATTTTGTCCAAGCCTGCGGCAGATAATGTCAAAATGTGAGTGAAAAGCCAATGGAGCGTAATATTTAAGGCAATAATTACCATAGCATTCCTCGACCAGGACAGCGTATTTATTAATGCCCGTTTGCAGATTCTTCGCGTCCTGGTCGCCAAGTCGCAGAATATTTTCCAGCCCGTTGAGCGCGACCTGCACGATCTTGATGTCCATCACCGTTAGCAGTTCGCAGAGCGGTTTGATGCAGCCCTCATTCACCAGGTAGCGAATTTGATCAGGCGTGCCGCCACTGGTGGCGTTCGTAATCGCCCAGGCGGCTTCTTTCCTCGTCTTAAAGTCCGCCTTCGTCATCAGGTCGATGAGGATCGGAAATATGTTCGCGTCCAATACAGCCTGGCGACAAACGAAATTAGTAGTGTGGGGAATGGAGAAATCTACATTATAGGATAAAGTAGATACCTGTATTTGTTGCCGATTGCCAGCGGTTATATTACTCAGCGTCCAGCACGCCTCCTTCTTGACCGTTTCCTTGGACGAGCTCAACAGCTGATACAAGCACGGCAGCGCGCCACAGTTTAGAATAATCTGCGTCTGAATGTCATCGCCAGTGACGATATTCCCGACGGCACGCAGCGCCGCAGAGACGACATTCGGCTGCGCATGCGTCAACAGCTCCACGAGGCGTCTACACACGCCCGCATCGATGACCGCCTGGATTTTGTCGTTCGGCCCGTCGGAGAGGTAGCTGAGCGCCCAGCAGGAGTCGCTGAGCACGTCCGGATCGCTGTGGAAGAGCAGGCGCGCCAGTATCGGCAGCGCCGGGCTGACCTTGGCGAAGTCCGGCGGCGGATTCTTGCCACGACAGAGGTTCGACAGCGCCCACACGGCGTTGCGCGTCATCGTCAGCTTCGTCGACTTGCCCAGCAGCACCAGCAGCGGCGGCAGGATGCCCGAGTCCAGCACATGGTTGCGGCACTCGGGCGAATCGCCGGCGATGTTGCCCAGCGCCCACACGGCCTGCTCGCGCACATCCTCGTGCTCGGAGTTCAGCAGCTGGATGAAGATGGGCACCGCGCCGGCCTCGATCACCATGCGCGTCTGCTGCGAGGTACCAGAGGCGATGTTCGTCAGCGCCCATGCTGCCTCAAACTAGCGGACAAGCGAATTAAACAGGGGAATCCCCAGAATTTCGGCAAATGCGCACCTGCAGCACGGAATTGCTGGAATATTGCAGAAACGAGACGAATTTCGGCACGATCCCCGTGCTGATCACTTCATCAATCGGCGGGTTTGGTTCTCTGCTCAGCAGTTTACGAAATTTCTCCGTCGCATTGAGCTGATCGCGCACGTCATTACTGTAGAGGTCCTTCACCATTGCTTGTGTGATCACTGGTACAACTGCTTGCACAATATCGCCATCCAGCTGTAAAACACAAACGCAAGCGTAAAACGGTACTGTTTGTACTAAACATACAGAATTTCTGTACCTGCAGGTCATCTTCTGGTAACAACGCAATATTCACATTGCGACGCTTGTTCAGGTGCTGCTCGCGCTTCTGCTTGCGCAGCTGCAGGCCCTCCTCCTCCCGCCGACGGCGAAGCTCCGCCGAGTCGAGCGTGGGATTTTTGTAGCGATGCTTATGCGCTGATCCAGACATCTGCAAGGTGCGAGATTTTGAGGTTAGACGTCTAGTTTTCCACCTGGAGCGCGCCGCACAGTTCGCACGCGCCTGGCGCAGCGCGCAATTGCTAATTAAAACAATGTACCGCACTGGGGCGCAGCTTATTGCAGCTCTATCAATAGCCTAATTGTGTATTTAATGAAAAAATTGGCGAGTATCAACGTCAGGACGATCACACGACATGAAGTCGAAGCTGCCTGCGATCCCAAATTCGATAGGTTTTATCTTGCGCCGGCTAAGACAACAGCACGTACCTTATCAGCTATTGCTTTCGGTGTAGGCGGGCGCACAAATCAAGGTGAATTATTTCACCAAATCATCACTTATTTTCTAACGACTCTACACGTAAAGACGACGAAAGACGAAACATGCAAACTGTCAAAGATTGGCGAAATCCATGACGATGCTAGCGTCGCAAAAATCCACTGCGGGCAAAATACAAAACACTTGATGATGTAAACTCGGCTAAATTCAAATCTAAATTAATATTATTAATAATTAAATTGTCTTTCAGGCAATTTTCGTGATACAAACGGGAAATATTTGCACTTCTACATTAAAACCGGCAAATTAATTTTAATACTTGCAGTTCTTTTCATGCAAACATTACATTTTCTTGAAAAGTAAAAAGGTTGAGTTAAGGTTTTGTGTAACATGATAGATGGCGTCACTTGTTGAAAACTAAAGTAGACTGCACACATATGGCGCTATCCACGAGTTTCATTTGTTAACGCATACGCAGATTGTTTATTTGGCGCAGCAATGAGAATGAAAGTACGAAAACTAAAAGTTTTTATGAAAATTTACTTGGATTTACGTGATAGAAACGAAAAACAATTGCATTTCGGCATTAAAACCTACAAAAAAGTTTAATAAATACTTGCAATTATTTTCATGCACATTACATTTTCTTGAAAAGCAGTTGAAAAGTAAAAAAAGGGTAAAAAGTTGATTTAAGCTTTTGTGTAACATCATAGATGGCGTCACTTGTTGAGAACTAATGTTGGCTGCACACAGATGGCGCTACCCACGAGTTTCATTTGTTTTGTAGATTGTATATTTGGCGCAGCAATTGGAATCAAAGCACGGAAACTGAAATTTTATGAAAATTTACTTTATTATCAATTATTTTATGTATATGTTTGAAATACGTTCGAATTTCGTAGAGAATCGTATGAAGTGAATCATAAACTAAATAAGTGGTACATAAATGCTACAAAGTAAATAAACTAAACACAAGCACAAATTAAAACCCCTCTCGTTCGTAGTTTCGGCCAGAAAACTGGCCAACAAATGATCAACTACAGTCTGCATCTCACGCAAATAACATGTACTTGCACTTGGATAACTTAAAAGTTTAAGTGTACCGAGCGCTTAAATTATCCGCTTACTTTCATCAAGGCACATTTAATGAACTGAACTCGCCTCAGTTGTCTTCTGTGTAGTCAGGTCGATAAGAATATTTGCCAAATAGTCAATAAAGAATACAAAGAAAGAACACCGCATGTGTTTTCTACATAAATTAATGAATTACTGGTAAATCAAAGAGTCAATAATGAAGATGATTGTGCTTTTCTCGGTTTTCCCTAGCGCCGTCAAGAGCGTAAAAGAAACGCATGGCAGCAGCGACTCTTTTCCCATCTCTTTCCGTCTTAATTGTAAATTTTGTACACGTCTTATTAACTAGGTGCGAATCGGGATGTAGGCGCGTTCCTTAAGCGGGCTGCGAGTGCGTACCGCCCTTCTTGCCGATGAGCGACTTGTGGATGTGCGGGATGACACCGCCGCCGGCGATGGTCGCCTTGATCAGGCTGTCCAGCTCCTCGTCACCGCGAATGGCAAGCTGCAAATGGCGCGGCGTGATACGCTTCACCTTCAAGTCCTTTGATGCATTGCCAGCCAACTCCAACACCTAAACGAGACGGAAAACTTGATAAAACACGTCTAAAAACAAGTGCATTTTTGTTTGAAAAAAGATGTAGTTCCAACATCAAAAAAGTTATGTTTGACTTCTTATCTCTTCTTGTAGATGTCGTTGCGATGCTTAGGTAAACATAACCTTCGCGCGTGAATGGCGTGAAAGAAGCGCGCGCTTCTGAGAGGCGTTATTTGCGATACTCACTTCGGCAGTGAGGTATTCCAGAATAGCGGCTGAGTAAACGGCAGCCGTGGCACCGACACGGCCGTGGCTCGTCGTGCGATTCTTCAAATGCCTGTGGATCCTACCAACCGGGAACTGCAACACGGCACGCACAAATTCAAATCAAAAAACGCACCAAAAAAAAAAAGCGCCGATAACCTCAATGACGAGCGAGCAACGGTCTCGGAAATGAGCGTTGGTCGTTGGAAATTGAGCCGCTGCGCATTGAATCGGGCAGCAGCCGGCAACGTTACACAACGCAGCGCTGAGCAAAATTACCTGAAGTCCGGCACGCGCCGAGCGCGACACCGCTTTGGCTTTCGCCTTGCCCGAATCCTTGCCCGCTTTGCCGCCAGCCTGCAATCAGAAACAAGAAGCGCGATTACACTGATTGTACCGGCACGCACGCCGCACGAATGTTGCCGTTCGATGTGGAATTTGACGCACTGCACGATGGCGCAGGTCCGATGGCTGTGCCGCACGTATAATGCGCGAAACTCACCATTTTATTATGCACGCTCGAGCTCAGGCCGTGTGTGTGCTTGTGTGTGTGTACGCGCTCGGGATGCTTCCCGCACAAACGATGGCAGCGAAGTACTGGCGGCCTGGCGCGCGGCTACCCGACCGCCGCGTCCGACCGGCCGACGCGCCAAATCGCCGCGGCGCCCAATCGCCGAAGCTCGCGCCTGTCACGTGGCCCGTCGCCGGCCAATCGCCGCGCGCCGACGCCAAGATGGCCGTTATCGATTGTGCGTCGTGCGCCGCTTCGTGTTCGCTCTGCGCGCTGACTTCGGAACTCTGTTTGTGGTGCTTGGTGTGTTCGGTGTTCGTTTGCGAGGGAAAAATTCCAACCGCCTGGGACGTGGAACCAGCCAGAGGGGCATACAGCACCACACCGCAGTCTGCAGCAGCGATTTTGAAATAATTACCGAGCCGTTCCGGCTGGGGCAGCGGGCAGGAACGTAACACATTCGAACTTCGAACGTTTGAACCAAACAGGAACAGAACGACCGTTATTTTTGAATTAATTTGAAATATTTGAATTTTTAACTGTTTTAACCGATGGGCCAGTGGGGCTATTGTTACAATATGTATATTTATTATAAAATGATTTCTATCTTTACAATATTCAAGATAATTACTAAGTGAACACACAAGAGTTTATTTAAGTTTAAAAAATGACTTCTCTATTATTGTAGAGTTAGTAATGGCATCATGTTAACGACAATTTTGTATTTGTTACAGTTGACTATGACTATGATAAGGATACAACATAAGAGGGACTTAGTTTTGTAGTCCACCGCCATCGCACTTCTCATCGATGTCGTCCTCCTCGAGTTCCAAACACTTGGCCCACTCCTTCAGCGTGATGCGGTGATTGTCATCTTCATCGCAACCGTTGAGGAACGGCGCAATGCAGTGCTCCAAGGACATGAGCGGTGCTCGAATCGGGAACAACTCGTGACGAGAAACGGATCTAAAACAATTGAACACAATGTAAAGTTGCTAGTTTTTGTTTACTTTTCTTCATTTCTTCAAATAACCTATCATGGGGTTGTCCATCAAGATCGCACCACTTCCAGACGGCAGCGTTCGCCCACCTCTTCGTCATGTTGGTCTCGGCCTCGCGCTCCAGGCGACGATAATACTCCGGCAGCTCGTTGCGGTCGGCGAGGTCGCGCATGATGTTGAAGAGCCAGTCGCGCATGCGGCGCGGAAAGTCGGCCATCTCACCCTCGCTGCACTCGGGCATCTCGCGGCACTCGCCGTAGTATTCCACATGCACGTGCTTGTACTCCTCGCTCTTGCATCGCGAGTCGGCGGTGTCGCACCAGCAGCGGTGCTGGTAGATAGCGCAATCTGATGTCCACGTCTCGTTGTGATTGGAGCACACCTTGCGGCGAGCCTCCGTCTCCACCGGGCACTCGGAGATGCACTCGCAGACGCCGACGTTCTCTTCGTTGGGCACGCAGACGCGTCCTGCACCGCACATTACTTCTGCGCAAACATCTAGAAAAGCAAGGTTATGTAATACAATAACTGATGCACTGATGGATTGATGGAATGACCGTCAATGTAGCCTTTATTTCTTATGACTTGTTATGCTTACCAGCAAGTTGCACCATATTGAACATTTCAGGATCAGTTGGCATCTCCTCGCGAGCGCGTTCGTTCTCGCGCGCCAATTCCTGCTGCTTAGCGAACTCTTCGTCCTGCTCCATCATTTTGACGTTGTCATCGTCCACCTCATTAGTGCTGGATGCTTCCTCAGGAGTATCTTGCGCCAAAATCACTGCTTCGGTTGGCTTTGGCTTTAGTTTCAAACGGCGAACCTTTTTCTTCGCCTCGGCGACGTCCAACGCCAGAAAGGCGAGGACAACGATTAAAACTAGTGTGTACTTCATTGCTGAAGACAAAAGCTACAAGAACACAATAAAATATAAATATTTAGCAGTGCTAAAACTGAGTGAGCACTTAGCACAATAAGTTTCTAAGACTTGTGTTGTTGTGTTTGAATCATTAAAATACGAAAGGAAGCACGAAGCAGGGAAACAGGGAACGAGAACGCGATGACTGATTAATGACGATTGCACATGTTTTCCTTTGTACAACGTTGTAATTACTCCAAGTTCCAACGTTCCAAGAGTGATAGCGTGAAATATTAACGTTAATGATCTCACACTTCTAAACTCTCGGAGCCTCGGCGCTTGTGCAGCTTAAAAGATGGAAGAAGTGTTTTCCAGATGCGATGCGAGTGGAACGCTGAATGTTTTTTGCATTGGTGTTCGATGAGTGACTGCAAAGTGCTAAATATATCCGAGTAGCCGACTTTGCGGTCCGGCGCGGCTTTGATTGTTTAAACACACTCGTTCTAGTGTTCTAAATCATTCGGCATTTGCCATTTGTGCAATTCTGCGATCTAGCATTGTCAATTATGCGTTGCGGCCGTTGTGAGCGATTAGAGCGAATGCAATGTCGATTCAATTTTAAATATTTGACACAACCATCACATATTTGTGTGCAATTGATTTTTGTTCTAAAAGGCTGTTCTAGCCTCTTTCAGTCAAGTGAAAATAAGATGAAAGTTCCTGTTCCGGTGTTCGTAGGACCCTACATTAAAGTAGTTTGCATATTTAGGTTGGAAAGTGGAATTTTCTCTGCAATTTTTTTCTGGCAAATACTTTAAATTTCCTGAACTTGTACTCAAACCAGCACCACACGCCACTGGCATCAGTATTTCTCATACTGGAAGTGTAGGTGTATCGTGCATCTATCAGAATATTACAATAATTGTGTCTTGTGTGGGATTATTGCATAAAATCCGTTTTGAACTCGCATCCGCTCTATGTTTAAACTAAAATAGTATAAAACGTATGTTATATGCTCTGTTCCTGCTTGTATTTGTCAGAAATGCGACAAAATGATAAAAGAGTTAAGGCTCTTGATCGCATTATCATTCGCTTCAGGAAGTTGTAGCCTTTTTAAACGTTTCATACCAACATGATTCGTTCCGCGCACAAAAATGTTTACAGAGCGTTTATGTTTACACAATCTTTATAAATAAGTTTGTGGCTAGCTGCTTTGACTTCTTTAACTTTAAGTTTTTGTGTAATTAGATTTTAAACGTTTAGCCTAATTCTGCGTAATTATATTAATGATTTCTATTTAGAAGTTTGATCGCGGTCAACTTGCGCATGTATCGAAAAAGTATTGAAGGACTGTGCTGACTGCTGAGTGATAACCTATTGCATGTTTTAAAATTTGTAACTTGAGAACGTTGAGATAAACGAGAGGAATTTGAGTTTAAAGATGATTTCGGAATATTAACAAAGTATTAGTTTTTTTTTTCTCTTCATTGCAATAAGCTGTTTAAAATTCTCAAAATGAAAATATGCAATGACTAATGTAACATTTTCTTTGCTTGTGCGAATATTTTCCCATTTTCCGCGACTTTCGATTGGTAAAGTTTCGATTGTAAAGTTATTTTTGATTTTATTGCTGTTTCTTTTGAAGGCAACAGTATAGGCTGTAGGCGTTTTACATTCAGTCTTTGAGCGTTTGTGCAAATAGTATTGAAAGCATAAAGTATATTTTGGGAGTCAAAAAAATGAAAACTAATAACTGCTAATAACTAAATTGAGTAATATTTAATTTGATGGTTGAAAATACTGATTGTAAAGATTGGAAATGTAGATAGAAGCATGGAAGAATGTTGAAAATTGTTTATAATCTGGTGGTTTTGTAGTTTAACTTACCAGTATTTAAAAGCAGAAAACTCCTCTGATTTGGTGCAGAGCGCACTTTTCGAGGGAAAACTCTGCGACCACCGTTGGTGACGATCACAAACACTCTGCGTGGCTGCGTGGTGTCTAGTGTGTCGTCGACTCGCATCGACTGCTGCTGCGCTTGTGGCTCAGGCTGAACCAGGACCAGCTCAAATACAAAGTCATCTCAATCTCAACTCAACGCAAGCGCAGAACGCAACTCGCGTACTGTACCACTCTGTATTTTGCTCATCTGGTTCACTCACTCATACACAAGAACACAAATAAAAAGCGAACTGGTCCCATGCACAAAATCTTTTATACATACACAACTTTACTTGTAGTTGTACTGCCTTGTACTTGTACATATTATGTGTATGTGTATTTGTGTATGAATGTAAGCAGATGTATAAAAGAAGCAAGAAAATGCTGACGTTAGCTTTGCGCTGTGCTGCAACTGAAGCAACTGGGTACAATGATCATTCCCTTCTTTCTGGAACGCTGATGCGCAGCGCAACACGAACGCAGCGCAATGCAGCAGAGCTCCTGTTTCCTTCTGCGCCTTCCTCTTCCCGGAACACATGCACCCATATGTATCGTCGTACGTACACTCGTACATAATTTCATAAACAAACCGAGCGTCCAATGAACTGTACCACTGTGTACGTCTGAACGCATTACGATTGAAGATTGATCGACATATCGACAAGACGGTTTTCTGATTCCTATAATATTACATCCAGATTCACAACTTTTAAACAGCTCTTCGCCAAAGAATATTTCACACAGAAATTATATTTAAAGAAAGCTCTGAAGATGCACCCAAAAGTGGGTGAAACGTTAGCTTTGTATACAATAATTAGAGAAATAAACTTCTCTTTTAATTCAGCATATACCCCGTAACTCATTTCATTAAATAAATAAAGCTGAAAAAAACACAAGAAACCTTAATCTAGTATATTTCTGAGGCGTTTTGGCAACTCCATTTTTCGTGTTTTCAAGAAATCACATATTAAAAGTTTCTATTCAAAGCCCTCTTTCGAATGTGCAAAACTAGAACTCTGAATATTTAGTA
>JARJDQ010008982.1:0-10151 GCA_030264215.1 Geostiba sp. GC000077 | reverse complement strand
TCCATTAATAGCCCAAAAGATTATTTTATGTATTTTAGAAGTTGAAAACAAAACTTTCCAAGCGTTTAGACTACGGTAAAATATTTTCACAAACGGATTTCACATTCTGTTTTGAATAACATCACCCCTTCACGGGAAGGACACAACTTTCTATCCACCCTGCATACGAATAGCCACATCCTATTTTTAATTTTGTATAATGATTTGTAAAACACTACTGAAGATCCTCCTTAACGAAAGGACACCATTTCCTGTCCACCCTGTATAAGACGACAAATGTTCCGTTGTTCTTCGAGGTTTGTTATGCGCTCGGGAGTTCGACCGAATGAGGCGAAGGAGAAAACAGATGAGTAAGACCTATAAAGCTGGACATTCACGATCTGTTGAGTTGGTCCAACTGATGTCAATCGATCATAAACGCGCTAAAGATCAAGCTTGAATACATCGTACGTATATCTGACCGTCTACATCCAGCTTTAGATTGAATAGCTACTCAAATTATCGTACGATCTGAAACTGACCAAGAACATATTGCTTAAAGCACTATGAAAACTACCGTGACGCTTTTTTCAGTTGCCGCCCCCCTCCATATTTCCCACTCAAGCTTCAAGTGGGGTTTTGTGGAGGTGTGCTGCATTGATTTTTTGAATCATGCGCGAGTAATGGGCAATTAGTAAACAATACGTGCGGGCGCGCAGCGCGCAAATTAGTTTAATGATGAATTAGTTCATTAGTTTTAATTACGCGCGTGCGAGCGGGCCTCAGCTGGCATGGGGGCGGCGCGCGGCGCGAGTAATTAAAGCCGCCGCCGCTGCGCGCTGCGCACATAATAGAGCGGCATAATTATTGTTTACACAATACGTTATCGCCGCCGACGTCGTTTTATCATCCGCGCGCCCACTCTTCGATATCTCCACTCACCCTCGGTGTTCGATAGGCGCATGTGTGAGCGTTGTGTATTGGTGAATTGTGAATGTGAATCGATAATTTTAATGAAAAATCTCGCGCCGGAAATGGACGATAATCGATACGAAAGTGACGCAAAATTGCCTCATTTGCATATAAATCATGCGATTATTCGCACATCGCACTCACACACGCACGCATGACGGCATGTAGTGCAGCCATTTGAATGACTACCTGTATTGTGCTCGTGCTGTTCGTATACATCTAGTTGCTCAAGGGAACCAGTCTTTCACTGCAAACTGCCGCCAGTAAATATTTAATTAATTATTCACGCCGAACCATAGCAGTTAGGACCTTCAGGTAAAAACGATCATAAACTCTGCTGAATTATCTAACAATCTGTAGAACCAGAAATACGCTAAATTTAAAATGTCATTATTAAATTAATTTCTCTTCTTTTACTTCTCTATACGAATGGTCCAGGTTCTTTAACATAAAAGAGGGCAACATACCGAGGTTCTCAGGGGTCCAGTTTGTGCTCGGTTGAACCAAATCTTGTGTTATCGGCGATGCGAGAATATCAACTGTCTTCGGACGTATACAAATACAACTTACTACAAGTTTCAAACCGTCTTCGGACGTTCTACTAACCGTGGCCTCACTTCGATCCCATTTTTGTTTATAACCAGAGCAAAATTAGTGTTATTTCTTTTAATAGTGTTATCATATAATCCACCTATAATTTTAAGTTGAATACCTTGTATAATTTAATTTCACATTCGTATTTGTGTATATCATGAATTTTCATCTGTTTTGTGCTTCTAGGGTAGGTACTTTAATTGCATATTTTTTTATTTAGGTGCACCTTGATTTTAAACTTGTTCCATGTTCTGCATCAAAGTGTTCAGTGATAAGATTCCTTTGAAAATCTAAAAATAGCAAAATTAATAGAAAGGTCTTCTATGTTGGAATTATATGTATATTGCGATAATTACCTTGGTGAAGGATCTCTTATCGATATCGAGAAATCCTCCAGCAGTGAAAACCGGAGGCTTCCTGGATCGTGCGATACAGTTGAGGACAATATTCTTCAATTCCTTGCTGTGGTCATACCACGGACAGCTGTACACTGCCTCGGCAGTTTCCTCCGTCTAAAAGTTTAGGACACAAAACAGGTTATGTTTTATAATAGACTTGTTCAGTGATATGATGAAAAAAGTTGTTCTTTATGAAAAGTTACACTCCTGAGATTTTGATGCGATTTGGAGGTTTAAACTCCAAAGAGTCATAATAAAATGACAATGTTTGCGATGCATCACACTACATAGGCTTCTACCATGTTTAAACCGGTTGTAACATGACTCATCGGGTAATCATTTTTTTAAACCGTTATGGAGGCTTCAAAAAAATCGCCAAAAATCTCCTAAGTATAACTTTTCATGAAGCACAACATATCTTTTTTATAGCATACCACTAAACAAGTCTATTGTTCCAGTGGCGTACTGTGACATTTGGCCAGGTATTATTGCAATTTAGTGCGCTTAACCTAAAATATCATCTCTTTGAATATCAAAATATTCAAAGGAACTTAAATTAAGAGCATTCCTTCGCATGCAGATCTTTTTACATTGAATCTTTCTATGTACGAAAAATGTTAAGTGCAGCGCACGCCACTGGTTTTTTCCAGTAAACTTACAATATCAATCACAGCGTCTGCCGGAAAGCAATACAGCGCCAATTGGCACGTCAACATGGAGCAATAGATGGCACCAATTATCATTCCAACAGTATCTCTAAAACGTCGCAAATAAGAAGGTTACCTCAATAGTTTGAGTTAGGGGTATGTCAAGGTTTAGCACCTCCTGGTAAAGATGAAAATCTCAATGCACAGGGCGTAGGTGGTGACGAAGAATTGAAACACCAATCCAATCGAATACATCTTGATCAGGACATTGGTATACCTAAAAACCAACCCCCGATCAGCAACTCCTGATTATATCTTCACAAACATAATTTACGAGAGTAAAAAGTCATGATGCTGGACACATTCGATGACCTCCCTGTCGAGGTCCTTGGGACGTTGACTTTTGTTGGCGCCCAAGCGCGTGAGCCGATGGTGCAGGAGGACAAACTGCGCGTGAATGTTGCCGCAGGCGCCGACGAAGAAGGTGTCGCTGCCGCAGACGAGCGTCGCATCGAAGGTGAGCATCATGAACTGCAGGCAGAAGAGGATGTAGAAGCCACCGCGGATCGGCGGTATCCACGTGATGAAGGGCAACTTTTGAAAGATGATAGCCATCGGCACGAAGGAGATGTACGTGGCGATGAACAGCTGCTTGTACAGCAGCAGGACGCGGATGACCTGCCGGTAGAAGTCGTCGACGAACCGCGTCTCTTCCGTGGTCGGCCAGAACTTGGAGGTTTGCGTGGTCAGCCAGAGCAGCGAGTCTTTGTAGAAGACGATTGGGACGGTTGACTTTAATCCCTGAGAAATTTGATTTTTTGATGGTATCGAAAATTTGATAAGGTATTTCTTGAATATCTCCAAATTGATTCGATTAACTATGAAGCAGGTAGACCTGACCCTTTAGTGCTGATTAACAGTATTTTACAAAAAAATATACTTTTTATTATATCTCTGTTTCTATGGAGCCGATCTGTTTCATAGTTTGATAATACTATCTTCCTTAGAAGTCTCAGCAAGGATTGCAACAAATACTATGTGATGGCCGTATCTACTTCATTAGATATCTTTTTGAATAACATTTACTTGCGAAAATGCGGCTGCTGCCGAAATCACATCAACAACCAACGTCAAACTATCTGCCTCGGGGAGTAGCATTAACGAGAGGACCATCATGGTGATGCGCAGTGTGGAGAAGTACACCGCCGCAATGTAGCTGATAGTGCGCTGGGTAGGCTTCATCAGGATGACCTTGAAGTACGACGGGCCCATCTCCAGAATCCTCTTCGGCAGATTAAGACTGTCGTCACTCCGGTCGCTCTGGTTTTCCTCCATTATGCACGTTGATTACTGGTTCACACCTCACTTAGAACTGATGGCACCCCATTGGGTTGTTGGAGTATTTATAACGCATAAAAGTTTAAGCGTTAAATCAATAATTAACAGTGGATTAATTGGACTAATTGGTTGTATTGAGAAGCGTTAGAAGTAATAATTGAGTAATCCAACTTTCGATCAAAGTTAAGCTCATTTTCTTGTCAATATTCATATAATATAAAGTTTAAAGTTGAAAGTTACTCGCTTGCAGCTGATATTATTAACTCCACATGTCTTGAAAATTCAATTATTCATCTTCACATGTTTCTTTCGCTGATTGTTTCACAAGTTTAATTAATTATTGTTGTGTGAGCACGATTCAATAGTCTTGTAGAAAAATCCCTTCTCATGCGTCTTGCATCAAGTAACATTTTATAATTGTCATAGTTAGCCTTCAAAACTAATCGCAAAAAAAGTATAACTTTTCATGAAGAACAACATATATGTTTAAGCATATCAAGAAACAACCATATTTGAAGGTTACACATCCATTTTTACTTTGTAAAAACGACGAAACAATAATGCAGTGTTTTAGAGCAGATTTCAGTATTCTGATTTAACCTTAACGTATACCCTTAACGTCTTAACGGCCTTAGGGCTCAATGTAAATATCAATCTACTGCCCGCAACATAGTGCGGCAAACTACGTCTAACATGAAGGTGGAATAAAAAAAACTTATTCCATGCTCTTCATCAAAGAGTTCAGTGAGAAGGCGCCTTTAAAAATCTGAAACCATAAATATTAAGCGAATGGAAATGTAATCTTTTGCATTTTGCATTTTAGAGTCAGTTTTGACTTTTCAGAAATATTCGATTTTTACAACAGCTACTGTGTAACGCTAAATAATTTTGTTATTATGCATATTTGTAACCTAAAAATTAAAAACTTGTGGACCTCGAGAGGTCAAACGAAGACAGTATTTTGGTATTAAGATTATCGTTTTCTTTCCAAGTAAACTACAAAGTTACCTTTCGTTTTTCCGCCAATTTTAGTTCATCCTTGTACTCAAATGGCTGGTGTGTACTTGTTGTGCTACTTTGTGTTCTAGAAATCTAGAGCACGTCTTAGTACTCTTCTTTACCCCGTAATGAACTTATTTAATGTTAATCTTCCGCCCGCAAAATAGGGCGATTAACTTCATCTAACATGCAAGAGGAGGAAAAACTTTTTCCAAGCTCTTCATCAAAGAGTTCAGTGACAAGGCGACCTTGAACAACTAAAAAGATGAAAAGCAGGTGAATTGAAATTTAGTATTTCGCAATAAAAGGAATTACCTTGCTGAAATATCTCTTATCAATATCGATAAATCCTCCTGCAGTAAAACTCTGTAGTACTCTCGATCGCGCGATACAATTGAGAACAATGCTCTTCAATTGCTTACTGTTGTCATGCCATGGACAGTTGTAGACCGCTTCGTCACATTCCTCCGCCTATAAGGTTAATACAGAGAAAGTTATGCAGATTTTTGAAAATTGACCCAACTTTGTGGTGTCCCTTCGTTTGGGTATTTGGGGTACTCGGGTAGCATGCTTTAGATTTAAAGATTTGGATCAACATTATGAAAAAGGTTTAAAGGAGATCGAGAGGAGGGTGCACTTAAAAGAGCACCTCTTTGGTGATCAAAATATTCAAAACGACTTTTAAAAATATGGAGTATTTTCAATGAATGTTTTCAAAACTTCAGTCTGTTCTAGCCTTCTGCATGGCACACTCCTGGTTTACTTCAGTTTACTCACGATTTGAATCACCTCGTCAGCAGGAAAGCAATACAATGCAAATTGGATCGTCAACAACAAGCAATAAAAACATCAAGTATCATACCAGCACCATCTCTAAAACCGATTAAAGAATAATATATTGGGATAATATTGAGTTGAAACTGAGTTTAAATATGCCAAGTTTTTGCACCTCTTGGATACAAGCATAATCTCAATGCACATGGAGTAGGTGGTGGTGAAGAATTGAAACAGCATTCCGATCGAATACATGTTGATCAGGACATTGGTATACCTGAAACTCACCATACACATTGTATGACGTCCTTCTCGAGGTCCTTCGACGTTGATTCTTGCTGGCACCCAGGCGTGAGAGCCTAATATAGTGAAGGAGGACATACTGTGCGTGAATGTTGGCGCACGGAAATAGGTACATAATAATTAATCAACATCAATGTAGCTGATGGTGCGTGGGGTAGGTAATCTTCTTGGGCAGAATGAGACTGTCCTCACTCTGGATGTCGTTCATCTGGCACTGAGAGGCATCTAGGTATCAACTGATGCCACCCTAGTAGGATGTCGGAGTATTTATCACAGAAGTTTATTCGTTGAATGAATGAATTAACAGGGAATTAAACAGACCAATTCTGTGGCTGTTTGGAGGAACTAAATAACTCCTCTTTTCATGTGTTTGCGATATCGACTCTTAAAGGTTAGAATTTACATTGCTGCTTATGGAGACATTTGCAAACATTGACGTATTACTTCAAAACGAATGAATATTTATTGTTCCCGTTTTGGGAATTGTAAGAACATAACCAATAGTTTTATTTTTTACTATAAACTCATTTTTTTAGAAAAGTGGAGTTATGTAGTTTCTCCAAAAAGCCACAGAATTGGTTGAAATTAAAAATGATAAAGGATATGCACATATGGGCAGGTTGCCAGGTTGTTCATAAATACAGCACATCTTCAATGTAAACGGTACTCCGTAGTATATAAGTGGTGACACAATTTTGTTCGAAGGGTGATAATGCGATATTTGTACGTGCAACACGCTAAAACCACTTGCAGCTTTATAATTCATTTATTTATCTTCATGTAATAGCATTCACATGTTCAGCATAATTTATTATAGAATACCGGGTGTCCCAAGTTGAATTCGGACCGGTTTTGTATAAAAATACTGTGAATTTAAAAGGAACTATGACTATAAAAGTAGAATGGAGAGGCGCACAACCTAAAATTATTTTTAACTATACAGGGTGCTAGACAAAGCAGACTTTATCATCAAAGTTTTGTTTCTTTCTGTTAGTTTTCTAAATAACTCAAATTTTCCTTTAAAATGATGCCTATCGAAAAAAAATCTTATCTTTGAAACTAAAAGAACAAAATGAATATGGTTTAGTGTAATTGTGTTATTTGTTCACAGAGAGTGTGCTAATGTAAGCTATTTCATTTTTATTAACCGCAAAATGTTTCTAAAAATGCAAAACTTCAAATTGCAATAAGTCTGTTTTTCTAAACATTTCCACACCCCCTCACTAAGAATTCATACCAGATACCTCCCGAATAGAATGTGAGGGTATTGAATACAAACGTGTATGCATTCGATGAATAATTGACAGATAATTAATAATAGACCTAATTGGATCATTGAATGTAACTGGAAATAGGTACATAATAATTGATAAACACGAGGTAAATTATTCACGCTTTAATATATACATTAAGGTTGTCATCTAGACATGTCAATTTTCGCATACAAAGTATTTTGCAGATTTTATTTAAGACTTTATTTATTTAAACAGAATTGGCGTAGTTGTATCAAGATCTGTCGCATAGAATGCGCCCTCTTTGGCATTTTAATAACTATTGAAAACAGAGGTATTTTTACCAGAAATCTGCAGCCTAGTAACAATTAAATGAAGGCCAAAATCGAAAATGATAGCTTTCTAGATGGTTAACAGGAACATAACTTTTATTGTTTGTATTAAAATTAAAATTATCTTATCATAATTAGAAATGCTTACGAGAACACAAATTAAGAGGAAATTTCCAATAATGTTCCTCTGCGGCCGCCAAAAAAAAGATAGTGGACTACTATTATCATTTGTTTCATTGTTCCCAATAATACCACAGGTAATAGCAGGCCTCGAGTCTAGACTACACCCTTAAGCACATATGTTCTTTAGAAATAATTAATATTCAATTAGCGTGGCATTAAGAGGAACTTGAGATGGGCACATGGCAGGTGTATTCTTGCGAGTAGCCGGTAGTCGCTTTCTAGCTACCGTCCCGTGCGGATGCAAAAACCACTCCATTCTGAGTACCCGAGGGTGAAATCAAATTGTGAAAAGGTGCAAGAGGCAAATAGTGCAAATGTGCATATGCATACTTTTAAAATCTATTCCCTGTATGATTCAAGCATCTATATATAGTAGGCGACTTCTTAAGCGGCTGTGCATCACTCATACAGGCGGCAACGAGTATTAATCCCCTCGCCGACAGATGCATTCGGCTCGTGCATTAATACTTCATTTATCTCAATATACTATAACAACTTTGATTGATTAAAGTGACTATCCGCTGATGTTCACACGTGTAATTAATTATTGCGAGGAAACGGCTCCATGAATTCTAATGTAATTCACAAATTTGCTGCTCTCGGTTATTTACAAAGAAACTGTAGAAGTAATATTTGAATGAAGTGAATAGTTTTGAATATATAACCATGTGAAGGGCTTACTTCTCGCGTAGAATTGTTCGCAGCGCTTACTACTTATAAAGCGCACTGTCACGTGTCATCCGGGGGTCCGACTTGGCTCGGTTGATTTAAATCTTGTGTTACCGGCGGCATGAGTGTTTGGGAAGCCCATGGTACAAGACCATGGCATTGAGACTGTGTAGCAGCAGCTGCGTGCCGTGCTATACGCGCAGGAGTTAAGACGCTGACGCCGGACGTACGCTTTGGGAGCTCACAGGTTGGTGATGAGGACTGGATCCAGTGAAGTGTCCATCTCTGTTAAGATGACGTTGTGAAACGTATTAACCGTAGCCTAGCATTTGGCCCCTTTTTGCACGTTTGAGAATCTAACTTTTTTTAGTTCTTTCTATGAATGAAGTAACATTTTTGAATGCAAAACGTGGCAAAAGGTTTTGCAAAACACACGAAACCAAATCGTTTTTAATAGTATGATCTTCGGTGCTACCAATCCGATCCATTCCAAAATTTGATCAGTTCTTCTTTAAAAGTCTCCACATGGATTGCAACTCATGCGAAGTTATTACTTCCTCAAGTTTAAGAGTTATCAGGCTGTTTAACTATTATTCACCTTCAAAATTTACATTTTTAATTTTTACTAGTGAGCCAAATATTGGTAATAATTACTTAACACCCCTACTACTTCTCAGTTTAATTCTTAATCAAACTGTAGAAGTACTTTTTGAATATGTTTAATAGATTTGGATGAAATCAAATTTGAAGTTCTTACGTCTCGCATCTTAGTTATTCGTATTGTTAGGTACTTATAGCGAGTGCTTCCTCTAGGCACTCGGGGGTCCGTAGTGGCTGAGAGACGGGTTGAGGCGGTAACGCCGGTACCGGCCATTGGTGTCGCAGAGTCGACGATGTAGTGATGGTGTATTCGGAATACAATCAGCTGTAGCCACAGCATGGCCCTTTTTTGGTATCAGAATAACTCAGCACTACAGTTTTTAAATTATCATAATAACTCAGCACTTCACTTTTTAAATTGTTTCCAAGTATCTAATTACAATTTTGTGATAATTCTTCTTCGTGGAGTATCTTAATGTATTTTGTCATGAAACTGTAGAATTGTATTTGCGTTGGGATTCGTTGTTAATGCGTTAATTTGATTTTAAAATGTTACTTCTCTGCTTGTTTAGTACCTGTGGATTAAGTATATAAAGAGATTTTAGATGTATGCTTGCAGGGGTCCGATGTGCTCGGTTGACAATCAACCTTGTGTCGCCGATAGCATGAGTACTTTACAAAAGATTTGAGAATATGATCCTGTCGATAATGACGGTGAAAGTCGTGTAAGTCCCGTTGTGTAAACACGGGCGTCAAACCCTACGAACCGTGGCACAACTTGGTCCCTTTTTGTTAAAATTAAATATATTTAAAAATTACTTAGGATATGCAATGTAAAGTTTCTACATTTTGTCATCTCAATTGTCAATGAAACAGTAGAAGTAGTTTTTTAATAAGTTTATAAGTGGTGGAGAACTGGCAGAACTGCGGTCTTTTCTTCTTTTGGTCGTTGCTTTTCCACTGCAGCGAGTTCCGCGGACTCTCCGGAGCTTGTTATATTGATGGACGTCTTCCAAGGCGATCTTGGTTTCAAGAGGACACGTTGAGGATGGCGTTGTAAGGTTTTAAGTACGTTAAAATATCGGACAGAATTTTTCTTGATGTGCACCGGCCGAGTGCTATGGTACCAAT
>JARJDQ010008970.1:0-15032 GCA_030264215.1 Geostiba sp. GC000077 | reverse complement strand
GATCCAAGAAACAAAGTTACCACTGCATCAACCGAACCAGGATTATTACACTTACTTATGCTATGTAATACATTATTAAGACATTATTAAGAAATTATCTATTGTTATGTATATTTTTATTGCTGATTAATTTGCATGATTAATTTTATGCGTGTCTATTCGTAATAAATAAGATATCGTATTCTGTTGGACCTATAATTTTTTCTCTACAAAAGAAAATTAAATCACTGGAGTACTTGAGATGAGTGAAAATTATTTTAATTATATGTTATAGGAAGTGTTAATTACATGTAACCTTGAAAAAATGCAAAGATATTGCATTGACGATTTCTATATATTGCTGAACAATTTTACTTTAAGCGTTAGTTGCAAAGTGTTATATTGTGAAAATGTTTAAGATAGTTGCGATTTTCTTGGGCGTTGTTGTTTTGGCAACTTCGTCACCGTCTTATCGATATCGAGACACTGAAGAAGAAAGGAAAATTGCACCCCTGGGTCCCCAAAGTGGTCATTACCATTATGACCATTCACACCACCATGATGACGAAGAATCCGAAGAAAGAATTCCCACAAAACATCCGAAAGAAGAATCATTCCATAAGAAGGAGAAGAAGGTCGAAGACAAAGAAAAATGCCCAGAACTCATACATGTTAATAGAAAACACAAGGATTCAAAGGAAGGCGAGGAAAAAGAAGATATTCTAGATTTATCTAGTTTCAGAGATGTTGATAAGAAGGTAATTGTGGTAATATTTTAGGTATTTTTAAAGTGTTTTATTTGAAGTAGTACATTTGGTTTTCTATGTTGGTTTACTTGCTTTAATACACACTGCGCCATCTGCACTGAAATAGTAGTAGCTGTAAAACAAAGTGAATAATACAACAGCATTCTTTATCTTTATAAATTCTAATAAATTCAAACTTCAACTGACGTCGTTGTAATTGTTTAGATTAAAGAATTAATTCGAAAGAATAATGAGAGGAAAGAAGACGAAGAGGAAGAGCCGCAAAGAAAAGTTGAGAAGCCACGACTGCTGCAAAGAATTTTCCCACTTCCATCGTACACAAGGCCTTTCGAGAATTTGCAAGAAGATTAGGAATCTGTGCAGCTCATGAATATGATTTTGAAACAACGACGACGTTTTTGGCCTAGCTGGGCCTAGCATATCATAATGATGTAGTTTAGTATGTAAATAGCAGTTTATGCAAGGTAATAGAACGATTATGTAGGTATACGATATGAATAAACTATTTCTTTTTCTGCAATTGCAAACAAACTGTTATTTATGCTGGTTGCAAATATTCCAAGTAAATCATATTTTACTAATCTTTTAATCTCATCTTAAATATGACTAAACATGCAATAAACCTACATATTTCATTTTCATACATCTGTTTAGTTAACCTGTCTTATCAAATTAGACAAATATGAAATATTTCGCTTAAATTGATTTAACTTTATGTTTTAACTTTTAACACTTAAGAAATGCTCCAATAATAGTAAAGGTCACGGTCGATGTAGCCCACCCACTTCAAAAAAAAAAAACTAGAAGTTGAGTTGAACAAATGAATTAATGCACTTAAGAGGTGAGCAAATTAAAATTAAATAATACCGAACATTGAGTAAGGAAATAATGAGCAACGTTCACTATTTGCGTCGATTGTCGATGTAACAATGAATGTTGTTCATGTTGTTTCACGTTCAATGTTAATATGGTTAATGTGAATCTAAGTGCTAATGTTGCACGGTTGCTCAAGAGTCAAGAGAATTTTGAACGCAGCGGAAAAAGAAGTAATGGAATCAATGCATCATGATTTCATGAAGGTACAAGGTAATGAAGGAACGATAGTATAGCTAAATCAGAAGCAAACAAAGAGATTAATTATGAATCATCAAGGTTTTCAATTTTCAATGATTGTGTAGTTGTAAAACCCGATACGGTGATTATGAGAAAATTGCGTTCCATCGTGAGTATTAAAGTGTAATAGTGCCAGGAGATGGTATGAGAGAAGAATGGTATGTTTGTTATTCAGGAAATTTAATGTGAGTGTAATTTAAATGTCGCAACGCAATTTGCGAGATCTTGAATCTTGATGTGGAATCAAGAGGTAAGAAGACTGTTGGAATGCACCAGTTGTGATGATGACGCATTAAAATCACAACTGCCGACCGCCGACGAAAATGTGTATCCTGTATGAGGTAGTGACGTTGTGAAGAGTGTAAAATGTAAAACAAGATCGGCCAAGATCCAAGATCAAACACCTTAGCACGCAAGACACAATTTAATTAATTCCTCGGCGACCAGGATCCAAACGGACGGCAGCCGTAACAAATGGGCAACGCTAACGAAATCGAGCGCGAACACGGACAAGAAAGTAAAACCGTCTGTTGTGTCCACGCCCGAAGGTCGTCCGAAAAAAACCCTTGCTATAAATACCGAAATTCGACACATTGAAGGCATCAGTTCAATACAGTCGACAAGACAACACAGACCTAAACCAACTCAAAATGTTCAAATTGGTGGTGTTGTCCGCTCTCTTGGCCGTAGCCTCCGCCGGCATTGTCGCCCCAGTGGCGCCATTGGCCTACGCCGCTCACTACGCCGCCCCCGCCGTCTCCGTACCCACCGCCGTCAGCTACCAATCCAGGACGGATGTACACAGCAAGCCAGTGGTTGCTGCTTACGCCGCCCCAGTCGCCGCCTACGCTGCCGCCCCGGTTGCCGCCTACGCCGCCGCCCCCGCTGTCGCTTACGCCGCCCCAGCTGTGTCCGTCCCAACCGCCGTCAGCTATCAGTCCAGGACTGATGTGCACAGCAAGCCTGTGGTTGCCGCTTACGCCGCATATGCTGCCCCAGCTGTGGCTCACTACGCCGCCGCCCCCGTCGCTGCTTATGCCGCCCCAGCTGTTGGTCACTATGCTGCTGCCCCAGTTGCTGCTGCTTATGCTGCCCCAGCTTACGGCTACGGTTATGGATCTTACGGATACAACGCCTGGTAAATGTGGAGCAACGCCATCTCGCAGGAGGAGTTCGAGTCAATTTAAATGTATTTAAACCAAGAGAGCAATCGACTATTTTGAATGATGTTACAATAAACTTTTTTCTTTTTGTAATGTATATAAAATTTTCTGAAATTGTAAATTAATAAAAACAACATTAATTTATCACCAAAACAAACAAAAATATTTCTTCAGCCCTTATCCTTTTTTATAACAAAGAAGAATAGCATCCAATGCCATAACATTCAAATATTCGAAATTATATTCGTTAAAAAGAACTATCTTAAAATTAACGATTCAAATTTTTTTTACAATTGTAGGGAGGGATACTATTAAAGATACATGTTTAACAGTGACCCTATATTTGAATTAATATCCGTTTTAACATCTTAATTAGCATTTCACAAAGACAATAATAATGATCTTAAGAGTAATTCCTGATCTTGTCTTGAGAATTATTAAGAAATATATAATAATCTTGTCCTGGTATATTCTTGGTGTTTCAATCTTAGCTTGAAGTGAAAAATCTTGTAAAATCATGATTTTGAAAATGTTGCGTCATCTATGAATAACAGTCACAATTTGCAACCATATCCCGTCTTTTCCTGACTTATAAATGCTTAACCTCCAAAATCTCAAATCCGTAAGAAATTGTGTGAAGCTTTCCATCTGAGAGTAGATTGCAAATTGTAATCACGGGTCAATATCAGTAATATGGAAAGTGATAGTGAAACAAGTGACATCATGCATTCTGAACAAGAAGAAGAAGAAGATTCTCCACGTCGTTATATCGAGTATAACATTTTTCTCTTCCTACATTGAAAATGAAAATATTTATATGCCAAGATTTCAAGAAATCAATTTTTCGATATTGATCTTGCAAAATCTTGACATAACTGATCTCAACCTAGAAAATTTTCACCAAGAAATAATTTGTCTTGATCTCGACAGAAAAATCTTCAAACAATCTTGAATTTCGAGATTTTCGTGAAACCCATAACCACTGAACTCCAACACAGATTTTAACAATTATACAAGCTTTGAAGAACTAAAAAAAATAAATCTAATTAATTATTTAATGAATGATGTTAACGTGCATGTAAACGCCGTTCGCCGAGGTGCTGAAAGCAGAAGGTAAACAATGGTCACCTTCGTGCAACCTACAATTTGCCAATTTACCAATTCCCAACAATCATGCGGTCTTCAGCAGGTAGCAAACGTAAAAATGTCACAAATGGCACATGTGTAAGATGAAATAAGGTCATTGGAAACAAACAACAATGTCGAATTTTTCTATAAATTATTATTATTATGGATAATTGTCAAATTAAAATACCTATACAGAAAAATGTCGACAAATTATTTGCATAATCATGAAATCCTATAATGAAGTGCGCGTGGTTAATCGTTTAAATTTAAGGCAATTAATAAGTAATCAATTTGCAGATGGATTAGAGCATGAAATACCAAGTCAATTATTCCAAGGACCAATGTTAATTGAGTCTGGAATGAGCATGATGAAACCGTGTCCAATCGTGTCCAGTGAAGATATGTATGTGTATATGAATTTGTTGCTGATTCGCGTAAACTGTGCATACTTCAAATCACTTGGGAGAATAAATCGCAGATTGTAGAAGTAGAAGTCATCACCATTTATGGAGAGAGGAGACAGAGTTAGATATTTCCTTTCTATTTTTTCGAATTGCGATTTTTGACACATACATACCGGGTGGCCTAAAATTGTCGGGAAAACGCCAGGTAACTTTGTAGTTTACGTCAAAACAAAACGATAATCTTAATACCAAAATGCTGAAAAAGTCTTCGTTTGGCATCATGACGTCCTCAAATTTTGAATTTTTAGGTTATAAATAGGCATAATAAGAAATTTAATTTGCACAACAGCTGTGGAATACTTCTGCGGAGTCACTTTTTTTATCTTTAACTTTTTTGTTATTATGCATATTTGTTACCTAAGAATTCCAAATTTGAGGACGTCGTCAGGACAAAGACTTTACTTTGCGTTTTCGCGCCAATTTTAGTCCACCTTGTATTATAGCTTGGAACTTGGAAAAGTTTATCCAACGTGTCTGAGATTTGAAGGCATTGAAGGCAGAGGCTATATTTATGCAAAACGATCTATTTCATCGATTACATGACCTGCAGTCCTGCAATTACACGTCCAACGCACCGACGTATGTGAAATACTCGCCAATGCTGTGACCAACAATGCGTGACCGCACGTACGCTCATTTTTAACCTCAAAGGCCTCAAAGCAATAACGAAAAAAGCAAATGTAACGCTGACATTCCAAGTTCAAAATCTAAAAATGTATAAACGAACGATTCCATCGACATTTTGCAATATGACACATGTGTGAACATCGCAAGAAAAGCAACGCGCACTTTATGAATATATGAATAATAAAAGTGCGACACGCTCTGCATTCATTACGCACGCATTAATTATGAAATAGTTTTGTTGCTTGCCGCTTGCGTTTATTTGGCAACTTGCTCTTGCTCTTGTTCTGGTGTGCGGTTGGTGCGCAAGCGCGCAAGATTTTCACTCCGCCATTACGATTACCTTGATTAAATAATGACGTTGCGTTGCGCGTCCTCCTGTATAATTTTCACACAATCGCGAACGCAGTTCACATCGGCCGCAAGACGCAATTCGTAATTGTGTAATAAACGGCGCTACCTTGCGCGGAGTTGGGGCGCCGATGTATAAATACAATCATAGTGGGCATGCAGAGTATTAGTCAGCTTGCACCCTCCACCAAGCCAACAAGATGTTCAAGTTAGCCGTTTGCGTCGCCTTGATGGCCGTGCTGTGCCAAGCAGCGCCGAAACCAGGTTATCTGCACCATGCGGTTGCCTATCCAGTCGCCACCAGTCACAGCTCCCGGATTGACTACCACAGCAAGCCCATTTTGGTAGCTGCCGCTCCGGCCATTGTGCACGCACCGATTGTTAAGGCTTACGCACCCATTGTGAAGACCATCTATCCAGCTGCCTTGTCCCACAGCGCCAGGTACGATGTGCATTCTGCACCGTTGTTGACCTATGGACAAGATCATGGATACTATGGCCATAGTCTCGGATTGGGTGGTTTGGGCTATGGACATGGCTACGGCGGCTATGGTTTGGGATATGGCCACCAAGGACTCTTTGGACATTATTAAATATACAGTGTTATCGAATCATCCAGAATTCTGTTAGTTTAAGGTAGCTTTCGAAAAGAGACCTTAAAGAATTTAGTTCTGGACTTGTCCGTATAACCCAATGATCTTGCCGCTTGTATATGTATTTATTTTCGCATTTTGTAAATATTCATGTTTGTAAAAAGTTTATAAAAAGTATAAAATACGTATGAAAAATGTTATAAAAATATATGAAGCTGTTTTTATAAAACAACCACAACATTTTTATTTGTACTTAACCTCAATTTTCATAATTCACAGCAACGCAAATTATTTTTTCTACGACCACTCGTAGAGTGAGATAATGTAGTACATTGAAAATGTACTGTGACTGGACAACAACTCAGGACAAATAACACCATCATGGTCGAAGAAAAACTAGTGTGTATAGCAAGTGTAGAAAGTGCATCTTATGCGCTCGTGCCTAGCAACGCTCGCCCTACGGGCTCGCGTTGCAACAGTCACTTACTTTCTACACTAGCTATACAAACTACTATTGTTGATTTATGGATGATTTATTTTTCCGGTTCTAGAACTTCTAGAACCTAAGTTGATAAACCTTGAAACCTGCTATTATTTTTTGCAAGTTATAATTTTGTTTAAATAGAACTAAAACCTGATAATTAATTAGATAAAACCAAGAACTAGGAACGTATACGAACATAGAATCTTTGAAATCATAAATTAAAACAATTTATGAAAGCAGTGCGACGTGCAAAACACAAATTGATAATCACAATAATTTTCACCTAGCGTGATCAGGAAATGTACCAGTCTTACAACAAATGCGCAGAGCACAGGACACGATTCCGTGTCTCATAGACATTTATAAGAACTATTACTCACCATAGCAAGCACCATAAGCAAGTTGTGCAAAAGTAGTATGTGTAAAAAATGCTCGGGATTGGAAGCACACAACAAAATGCACTGAAGGTCGAGTTTATGCGCAAGGACGTTCGAATTATGAGGAATTATTTGGTGATATTCTACGCCCAACTATTTAATGCGATCTATTATTTAAAAGAGCGTTAAGAAAAAAATCCCGAAGACAACATAACAACTTATTATATTATTTATACAATGAGAAAATACATTATTTTCTTAGTTCTTAACACTCTTAACGCTCTTACACAATTGACTCTGTACCATCTGGTGCAATACTTTTAATGGAACAATGACAGTTTTTAACGATTTTTATGCATTAATTAATCAGAGTATATGCTGTGCGTACTGAAATTGAGTATTAAATAATACTCAATGTTGGCGTACAATCTCACGGTTCACTTTTCATCAAGTCGTGAATAGTTGAATATATTGTTGGTTATTGCATTTTCTTTCGCGCCTTAACGACGCATTCTTATTTGTTTTTAATGCCTTGGTAAAACTTGGTAGAACATAATTAAAACTTTAAACCTTAAAAACGGTGATTATATGCATGCACTTCATAATACAAGTAAATCACCGCGTGAACTGTGAATATTCTTATTTAATTAGGGACGAAGTAATTAAGCGGAACGTTTTGGTTGACTTGTGTAACATCCTTTTCTTGTCACTGTGCAAGTGTGCATTCATTTTTTGTTGCTTTGAGTTTTGAGTTCTCTGCTTGTTGTTTGTTTACTTTACTTCTTTACTTGATATTGAAACATGTAAAAAGTGTTGCAGAAATGATGGCAGTTGTGTAATCTATAAGATATTGTGGCTGTCCACGTCCAGGTCGTGGCTGTTGCCTTAACAATGCAATAAACACGCTGGCTTTAGGTGTCTCTCTTTGCTTCGAGAAGAAAAGATTGCAGATCGCATTAATGTAACGCTCTGATAATCTCCTCATTTGGTGTACGGTAAGCTTAAGCACCTAGTTGTTGGTGTTTACACGGTTGCATGTGCACAAACTGAATACATGTTAATTTCATAAAAATATACCTACATGTTATTCTATTTAGGATTTCACTTGCTTCAAAAGAAGGAAAAGAAAAATGAAGAAAAATGTTTCATTCTTATCTTGGTAATATTCATGGTCTTTCAATCTAGTCTTGACGAAAAGAATGGGGGAAAATCTTGATTTTGAAAATGTTGCGCCATCTGTGAATAACAGTCAGAATTTGCAAATATATCCCGCCTTTCTCTGACTTATAAATACTTAGCCTCCAAACATTCAAATCCGTTTGAAATGGCCGGAAGGCTTCAATCAAAGAGTGGATTGTGAATTATAATCACGTACCAGTATCAGTAATATGTAAAGTAATAGTGAAACATGTGACATCATGGATTGTGAACAAGAAGAGGAAGATACTCGCGTATAATATTTTTCTATTTTATTTCCCTTCCTATAAATGTCAAGATTATAAGAAATCAAAAATTTTCAACAGAGAAATCTTGAAAAATATAGAATTTCGAGATTTTCATGAAACAGTAATTATGTCTCATCACTTCTTTAACTTCTTTACATTTGCAAGTTCTGCATATATGCACTGTATGTTTTCCATTTCATTTTCGATGTCACTGATCCACTTACAGACAGCTACTTAATATGCACTTGTGTAAAACTAAAACAAATAAAAGTGTGCAACAACTACAACTGTTACATAGGCGCCATGACGCAGACATTTTCTGTAAACACTGATTTTAAATATTCAAACGAGATAATTCCAAAGTGGGTAAAAACAGTTGAAATTTTCATGATTTTGCAAGCAAACAAAACTAGAACTAGTGCATAGCAGACCAAAACATTAAATCTTCCAATCTAAATGCGTTAACTTTAACAATTACGTGGTCATGGAAATTACAACATAATTATGCCTAAAGACTTCTTAAACGGAATGTATTGTTCTTGTTCTTGTAGTTGTAGTGTTTTAACCTAAAATATGTTAAATTATGTTTCTTTAGTAAATTATATGAAAAATAAAATTAAATTATGAGGTACAACTCAAAAATGGCAACACAACTGCTGCTTTGCAGCGAAAGAAATAATTTTGTTATTGTGCATATTTTTAACCTAAAAATTCCAAATATGAGTTTCTTTTGACATAAAAACATAAAAACTATATAGCTACCTGGCGTTTTTCCACCAATTTTAGTCCACCCTGTATATGGAAACGATTGTCTTGAAATTTTGCACTTTTTTGTTCTAATTATATCGTATCTCATATGTGTGTGTTACTGTGAAGTATTGTGATTCTCTGAGTCTGATATTAATTGCAAATATTGTGTTTCATTCCATGTTGGTATGAACGAGTACAATAATATCTTGTTTCGATTCTTTACTTGAACTGAGACTTGTGTCACTTTTTGATTTGTCGATACCCACATAATTGGAGACAACGCCAACATTCAATCTTTCAATCATTAAGTGGGTATAAAATATTCAGCGATCATTTTTACAAGCAACCAAAATCAGAGCGCTCGAATTTCCGTATACACTTGCCCTGCGCCTTGTTTGTTCTTTTCTTCTGATTATCCAATCCAATCAGCGCTGCGTAAAAAGCAGTTCGTTACACGTTACACGTTCGAGCTTTCAAGGTGAGAAGCAGCAGCACTCTTTGGCAGAGAGTCGAAAAACGCGCGCGGGCATGACGATAAATTTCGGTATATAAGTTGGACTTTCCGCTCTTGGAAGACATTCCGTTCTCGTCTTTTGCGTCGACAGCACAGACCACTCGAAAGATCCGCATCAAGATGTTCAAGCTGGTGGTGTTGTTCGCTCTGATGGCCGTTGCCGCCGCCGCCCCCGGCTTCTACCACGCCCCGCTGGCCTACAGCGCCGCCGTCGTCGGCAGCGTGCCCACCTCCGTGAGCCACCAAAGCAGCTCGGTCGTCCACAGCGCCGCCATCGCCGCCCCAGTTGTGCATGCTGTTGCCGCCCCCGTTGTGCACGCCGCCTACGCTGCTCCAGTCGTTCACGCCGCCCCGACCGCTGGCTACGGTTACGGCCTCCACGGCCTCCACGGCTACAGCGGCTACGGCTACCACGGTCTCTACTAAATTACTTCCAACTTTGCGCCGCAAACTTTTTTGTAATTTGAAAAATTCGAAAAATGTACAAAAAAATATTTAAAATGTGAAAAAAAAAAAGCAAATAAATTTATAATTTTTGGACTGAAACTCTGTGTCATCTTATTATTTGCACATGACTTTTTAATTTTTGAGGTAAAGTTCGTAACAAGATATTGTGTTGAGGTGTTGAATTATACTTATTTCTTAAATCTCTACTAACCAGAGTATTCTTATAATCCAAATTAGAATCAACACTATATCTTGTTACGGACTATACGTATGTGATGAATTGTCTACCGTAATACAGACATTAGTAACTGTTGCAAGGTTGACTGCCAGATGATTTTGATCGTTTTTGATTCAACATTCAACCTCATTGACGCAAGAATCAAGATGCAAGATGCAAGATTCACTTTTGCGTTTGTACTCTTTGTACCTACTTTAAATTGAGACTAAGGTGAAGGTCGATTTCACGTTTATGCAACCATTGCAACGCACAATGAGAAATTACACTTTTTGAGCCGAGGTTATTGACTCACCGTCACTATACTCACATACAATGAAGAATTTAGTAAAAAATCAATTTTGTAAAATTTTATTTTGATTTATTTATAAATCGAAGAATAATATTTACATACACTACATACAGTAGCACAGTAGCAGTTAGGAGAAGAATTGCAAATTTAGGGTTGAGAAATAGAAGAATTGGAAAACATAAGAATAAAGAGAAAGATCTAAAAAAGACTAGAAATGAAGAGGATAAACAGCATTTTCTAAGCATTACCACGTTACCAGTTGGCAGTGAATTGTTGATAAGCCAACAAGGCACTGTCCATGCCCAACGTTTGTGCTGAAGACTTTTGGGTGATAGTGCGAGCCCGCGCGAACTTTTGCTGAGGTTGCACGCGAGCCACAACGATTTCAGAGTCGTAGTCATCGTCAGAATCTTCCTCTTCTTCTTCTTCTTCTTCTTGTTGTTCTTCACCTTGGACTTGGTAACGATCCAAAGTCTCCAGTTCGCTGTCCTCTGCCTCGTCTTCCTCGGGTTGTGGCTGTGGACGCTGCGGTTGAATTGGATTATTTTGCACTGGATAACCTGGATGTCCAGCAGTTACTCCAGGGTAGTAGTACACAATAGGAGTGTAGGTGTATTGCAGGTCACCAATCTGTGGGATCTGAACGGTGGTCAGATCAAGGGTTTTAGCCTTGGTGGGCGTTTGGATACTTTTGATACTTTGGATCCTCGCAGTTTTCTGTGGACGACGCACCTGAGGACGTTGTTTCTGCACCTGCACTGGCTTGGGGGCTTCCAATTGGATTTGTTGCAGCGGTTGAATTTGGTAAGTCTGAAGAGGTTGGTATTCATAGTGTTGAAGCAAAGGTTGATATTGCTCCTGCTGTTCCTGCCCCTGCACTTCCTCCACCGTCCCTTCCTGGTATTGCAGGTTCTGGTTCTGCTCTGGTTCCGGCTGTGGTTGCTCAGCATGTTGCACACGAATCTGGTAACTGAATGATTCGGGTTGTTGAGGTTGCGGCTTCTGCTTCCTCATTTGCCGACGACGCATTACCGGAACTTTCTTTTCGGCGACTGGAGCGACATCAGCGGCAGCGTAGACCAGAGGCGACTCCACAGCATAGGAAAGGACCTGATGGTGTTGTGGGACGATATGTTGTTCCTGTTCGGCAACGTATTGCTGGATCACAGGCGCACTTTGGATGTGGGCGTTGTAACCGGTGTAACCATGGTGCAAAACACCAGCGTTGCAGCCAACAATGGCAAAAACGAGCACCAACAGCTTGTGCATGATTAGGGCAAAGAGTTCTGTGCTCGACTATGCTAATACTGCTACTGTGCTCCGAATTCGGCGACAAATCGCCTTAAATATCAGCCGATAACATTGGGAAAGAGATAATGTTCCTGCAGTTGCAGATTACATATGCCTAGAAGCGCTAGAAGTGACAATCTGACAATGTGACCATCGAATCAGAGCACCTTCGACGAAGGACGGCTAGTGACTTATTAAAATTCTCAATTCATGATATTAAAAACTAGACATAAAACCCAACTATCTCTTTTGTGATATTTTGTTTTGTGACTTTTTTGTTTTTGTAATTATGCAAATGAGCTTCAATCAGTCAAGTGAATATGAATAAATTGGTGCAAACTTTGATTTTATTGCATTTTATGTTAATTTTATTTGCTTCCTAGGTCACATACAGGATACAGAGCAACTTTTTGCTATTTTGAATGCATTTGACATTGTTTTAGTACTATGCGACATCTAGCGGCGTATATTACCAACATTAAAATCTCAGCTCCACTCCGCACAGTTGCTGACTAGTTACTGAACGACACCGGTAGAGGGCACTACCTACTCCAGAAACGACTAATTCAACATTTATTACTTTCTCAAAGCTTTTAAGCATTTATTGACATATTAAATATAGTTGAATAATGATGTACATTAAGATATGTTTCAATAATTACATTAATCTCTCCCTATTAAAAAAAAAGTATTCTTGCCTCCATTTATACAGATAAAATTGCAAATCGGAAACAAATAATCAGTCAAGCGTATAACGCAGTACGCAGTGAACTGCAAGACGACGAGATTATGATTGGATTCAGCATCTTCATAAATCAAAGCAGTATTGCATCAATAACTGAGTTTGTGTTTGCATGCATTTGAATATTTCAATTGGATATTGACATTGAATGCGAAGCGAAACTTCGTTTTATTTTTAGCATAGAATTGTTTTTGTCAGATACGAGTCGCCACATACACAAAAGACATATAATGCTCCCCATTGGGGGCAGATATATAGAATTGTAATTGTAGTGGTTGCTGCGGTATGTGATGAAATACCATCAGCTTCGCCAATTCCAATTTCTTATTTTCTCGTTCATTTCACATGGATGCATTAAATTATATAAGAATCGGAGGGATAATGGACGTGAATTAAATTCCAAATCAACCCCATGCGGAGTCAACTTTTCCTACAACATTACGAACACGAACAGCAATGACAATCGCAATCAATTTTTAATTTAAAAATGCACAACAAAGCAGCCGTTTCCAGTTTGATAAGGTGAGATCAATTTGAGTGGATCATCCCTTTCATCAATTGGGAAATCTGGTGCTATGCTATCTGATTGTGAACATTCCAGCGTGTCGAGTAACCGAGTTGTTGAATGAACATTGGCGCCAATTCAAATTAGGGCCTAGATTTTAGCAATCATCATAACGCACAGGGCACAATGTCAAAGTGATTACAATAATCTAGCTGCTAGCCAATTTAGGACACACAAAACGGTTAAATTTTCAATTTAATTCTACACTTTGGAACGGTATTGTGCTTTCAACCTATTTTTACCTACCTGGCCATCGAAAGGCAAGCAGAAAATAAAATAAAATCACTTTATGCACGGCACGTTTAACCCTCGATCAAGTATGACCGGTCCGGCGGCGGCGCGTATCACCTATCAATAAATAAATACCAGCTACCAGCAAGTATCAAACTCACGCTATCCCTTGTTATATCTGAACGGCCAGAGTTCCAGAGTCCGGGGACGACGGGAGAATCAAGCATACTCCACAAAAGGGTCGATCCCCAACGGAACGGAATGAATGGCAGCTCGATTCACACGGCTCACACGACCCACCGAGCTTCCAAGATATTCGCCTTCGAAGGGCGAAAAGAAGAAAAGAGAACTTTCATCTCTAATCTGATGCTGATGTGCCCATTGCTGATGCATAAACATTTTCCTTGTGTTGTTGCTTATTGCTGACTGCACTCTTTCAGTGAAGGCATCAAGGCATCAAATTCAAAATTGTTTAGGTTATCCGTAAGTTTACATAGAAATGTTTCTTTTACCTGCAATGCTGCTGCAATTAACGCCTTGTGTGTCTTTAAATGGTGCTCATTTATTTCCCCTCCATCCAGAAACACTTACCTTCGAGTTTGGTGTTCGTCTCCAATGAACTCCTAATTACGTTTAATGGTCATTCGAAAATCTATAATTGAGCATCGAGCAGTTAGTTAATAAGTGTTCTAGGGGCGTTGGGGCGCTGAATCTTAAACGAATTAATTTCACGTGGCCACACCATTTACATGTGTGGGCAAACCTCGAGCTTCGGAAAGGTCCCACCTTTTATTTGACCATTACTGCAACTGCAATACAGGGACGGGGATTCGATTACCCCACTGCTGAATGTGGGTAACTGTTAGGGATATATGGCTGAACCATGCGGTGCGCAATCAATTCTGGTTTTACCGATTTAACTTAATTGAATTTACACTCGTAGCAACGCCCACACCCTCATTGCTTTGTTTCTCTTGGAATCAAATTAATGAACAACTTACGTATTAATTTACATTTAGTTTTAGGGTTTCACCAAGCCTTATTTTTGGTAAACTCGTGGTATGTCAATATTGTCTTGAAGTAAAAAATCTTGAAAAATCTTGATTTTGAAAATGTTGCGCCATCTATAAATAACAGTCAGAATTTCCGAAATCTTCAAAAATCTTGAATTTCGAAATTCGATCATGCAAAATCTTGACATAACCGATCACGATATTGAAATAATTTGTTACTTCATGTCTTGATATCGACAGAATAGTACATTACATACTTAAAGTGGAAAGCAGCGAATTACATTCCGAGCGAAATATTTACACGCGACGCGAGCGCAGCGAGGGAGCGTGTAATTTCGCGAGGAATGAAATTCTGCTTTCCACTTGAAGTATGTACAGTACTTTATCTGCGACCATAGTCGATAATACAAGATAATAGTTATTTTTGTGTTGGCGAGTCGTACAATTAAACGATTACCGGTGTCG
>JARJDQ010008969.1:0-14121 GCA_030264215.1 Geostiba sp. GC000077 | reverse complement strand
CGGCGGACACGACACCAGCGCCAAAACCTGAGTGACACCTCGAGACCATAACAGTGGCGTGGCGTTATGGCTTTCTCATTATAGACTCCTAAGACTCCTTATTTACATTGGTTAAATGGTACTACTCTTATAGACGCCCAATGACGTGCATAAATATGTATTTAAAAGTTTGGAAGTTGACGGCTTTAATATTCCATTGAAATCACATTTTAGAACACAAAAAAACGAAGAGAAAATCCTGCAAAGGAAATGGATTCGCTTCGTTTGAATGCGCTACGAGTAGGACTATCATCAGCAGCGGGAATTGCTATTCGCAATTTTGAATTTCCAAAGCGCATCGCATGCGGGTCGAAAATCAGCAATGCAAATATTGAAAATGGTAAATGGAGAATGAATCGTTATGAATCTTATCCTAAAGATGATGAGACGAATTTGGCAATTTGGTGTTTGAAGATTCGCAACGTTGCCACATAATTTTTATAGAGTCTCGTGTTGCCTCTCGCCGCCATCTTGTTTTGACTGTGCCAGTGCTTGTGCGCTTGTGGTAAGGTGTGAATATAGGTTAGATGTGAGAAAATTGTTGCGCTGCAAGTCGTTGAAAGATAACGTAAATATTAGTCGCCGAAAGTAAACAAGTGTATAAGATGCTACATAATTTGTAAATTACAGTAAAGTTGAATAGGTTGAATATGTTTAAGCGTTAATGCGTTGTTTTAGGAAAATTAGTTTTTACATGACCCCGGCAGTTTATTCCCGATTCCATCCGAACAATGCACCTGTGGGAAATGCGAATGACGGCAAAACCTGTCAAAAGAAGTATGCTATCATCGTGGAAATTTTCAACCCTGTAGCATTTTGCGTTTCCGTACACTGGGCGAAAAAGTAAAGTTTACGACGTTGAAAAATTGGCGATAAACATGGCTCCACTTTGGGCGTTAATTTGGGATGGAAGTTGTGGTCGGATCGGATTCTGCTATACTTCTTGTCTTGTGCCGTCTCATTGGCTTTCGAAGGGTGGCATTCCCGTTCGTGTGCGATTTGAATTGTCGGGCGACACTGTCGCCCCGTTTTGCGTGTTTTGCGCATGAGTGATTTTAATTTTAATTTTTGAAAATTCATAACTTTCACACCCCTAAAGTGGTGAAATGGAGGGTAGGGGTGTTGACGCGGCTTGACCTGCACTTTAAGCACATGTGCCGCACGACAACTTCCGCCGCCTCTGGCGGCGGTAGGAGGCGTTTGAAATTTAAACTTTTACGCCCTCTAGCGGCGGGTAGAATTAAATATGGGATTTGAAGCAGTGTTTTAACTCACCAACAACTACAACAACAGCACCAACAGAGTCGGCAGGGTCGCTGGCGCATGGGGCCGTTGCCGCCGCCGCCGCCGCCGGTGGAGGGCGCGCCCTGCTGCCCGCCCTTGGAGTTCGGCGGCGTGGCGAGGCTGGTGTTGCTCGAGCCCTTCAGTCGACAGCCGCCCCCGCCGCCTCCACCCCCACCAGCGCCGCCTCTGCTCTCCGGTAGGCGCTCGCTTACGCTACAGGACATCTGCAAAATAAAACAAAAACGAAGCCACATTAAAAAGAGCTCAAATCATTTAATATATGCAACCAAGTATACACAGTGTACATTTATGAGATGTCATTTTTCTTGTTTATTGTGTCTAGGTAGTATTAGAATGCGATGTCATTTCGCATTAGTTATCCGCCAAGCGCGAATTGCGCGCGCCTGGGCGATGATTTAATTAATTAGAAATGCTCGCCGCTCGCAGGTGGTGCCTGCACAGCCGCCAACCACCACCACGACAGCGCGGTAATTAAATAAATGCGAAATTATGTGCTGCCCTGATAATCCACGCCACCGGCCGGAGGCGGTTTTAACGCGTTATAAATTCTACCAAATGATGAAATACTATACGGTTTTTCCTTTACTTTAGCCACATCAACGAATAAAAAAAATCAATAGTGGTGAAATGTGACATCACGCTTCCAGACAAAAAACAAATGATGTTCAAACTTCCCGCGAAACAAATGGCTTTCGATTGGTTGAATGTCAGAAAAGTTTGACATTCAGCCAAGCGGATATCTGCATTCACTTTTCGTTCTCGTTCACGGATTATTGTGCAGCATCATTTAGCGGCATCATGATTGGTCAAAAAACGAAACGAGAAACAAAACGTGTTTATTCTGTTTGCTGTCACTGTCAAGCGTTTGTGATCATTAGTGCTGGAATGGCTGGGATTAATTAATCTTTACAGATGCAGAATGGCCAGAGTGCCCAGAGTTATTTAATTGCATTGTGTACGACAGCAGAGCAGTTGTTTATGCACGGAAGGGGAGGGAGGATTGAAAATGGCGGAAAATCGGTTTAGTGCGTTTAATGGCAAAACGCGGTCGACGCTTACCGCAGGTCTATTCAGTTTCAGTGCACGCCTCAGGCTCAACCTCTCACAATAATGCACATTCTCTTCGCATCCATTGTTACTCGAAAGCGCAACAAAACAATCTATATCATATAATAAATATAATAACTAAACGTCAACGGGGCTATGAGTCTATGAAATTTCATATATGTTGATGAAAATGGCTGCGCAACGTTGAAACGTTCGTCACTTCGTGGTAAATGTGTGCAATAAGTCACGTTGCGCTGGATAAAAGGGTTGGCGGCATGGAATGTGAATACTAATGCGAATGCGATATGTGATATAGCACGGAATGCAATTTGTCGCTTGTTTAAGAAGTTTGCCTCTCATCCTTGGTTCCTTGGAATGCACAACATCCAATATCCTACATCAACACCCCTCTCAACGCAATGAGCTAAAAGAGTAAAGGAGGTCACTGAGGGTCAGATCGTCAGATCGTCTTTTGTGCCATACCTTACTCAGGCTGACCACAAACAAACAAGAAATAAATACATTTTGTTTTTCTCGGTTATGTTGGTTATGTCGAGATTGGTTATGTCGCCAGTTCGCCACTTGGGAAGCTGAAAGGTGTCGTTTTTAGGTTATATGACATTATGTACATGTGTGTTGTGTTGTTGTGCATATGTGTGTGTGCATTAAAGCTCTGGCGTGGCGCTGGAACTTGATGCTTACAGCGCCAGGCTGCTGGCCTGCTGAAAATCGGGTCATGAGGCGCACACATCAGCACACACTACGCCGCGGATCGTGTGATCCAGTTTTAGATAATTATATTTGTGTTGCAGGCGGCTTCACAGACACAAACACAGATGCATGCATGAGCAAGGCGCACGTACTTGTTGCATAAAGAACAACATCATCCATCACGAAGACAAGAGAATACAACATGAACACATGCACAGACAAAGCGATAGCGGAGTTTAAAAATCAACACCGGACGGATACTGCTTAGATTTTGCGCTTTTTTTAAAAGCTTTTAGGCATTTAAACATAGCAATGTAAATTCCTCTTAATCCGCTTAGTCCTATTGTAGAAAAGTCATTCGATGACACTAACATTTGACATACATAAATAGTTAACCTCAAAATGAAAGTGATAGACGACAGACTACAAAATTCGCACTGTCTATGCTTACACACTCTGAATGGTAATAGCGAAATTTGTTTTTTCTCTTACACATTTGCGCATGCGCCTTACATCTGTCTATTTAGAAGGAGAAAACCTGTAATATTTGCACCACAGTGCTGTGGTAGCAATAGCGCTGTGGTAGCGTGTTAGCTTACCACCCGGGCGACCAGGGTTCAGATCTCAGCTGCGTTCTTTTTTTTTTTTTCTTTTTTAAGTTACCAACCCCTCTGGCTCCCTATGGGAGGATTATTTCCAGCTGCCCGGAAAGCAAATTGTCTATTATTCGAATGTTTGCTTGCGCTGCAATGCTGCAATGGGGTTTTCAGGTTAGAAACGATATGTAAGCGTATTAGCGTAGACAGTGCGCACAAAATTAGCAAATCACACAGAAGGTAATAATTTGTTTCAATCTTGCAATGACTATAATTCCAATTAATCTGTGTTTTACCAACTGCAGGATGCTAGACTTCTCGACAATTCAACAAAACAGACGAAAGAAGCCGTGCGTGATAAACAGTACTAAACATCACATCATCAGCTAAGACTACCTTGTGATTGCTGTACAACTGCTGAACCTTGGAGGACTGCCTGGTTACATCTAACTAACACCATTAGAAACCATTAGAAGACAGATAATATGGAGCATTGTGTTGTAATTTGAGAGCACCTCAGGACATAAATCACCATCATTAGGTGGTCGAAGAGAAAGCAGTGTGTATAGCTGGTGGTGTAATGCGTTCGTATCTTGCAACCACTCGCGTGCATAAAGTCTCACTTTCAACACTAGCTGTACAAATTACTATTGATGTTTTTCTTTGTGTGCATGTTGTAGGTTGCGTTGCAGGGGAAAATTCCAGTCATTCCAGACATTCCAGTTGACCTATATCCGCCGGCGCTGAAAGCCTGCGGAGCAATGAGTTTATGCGGAAGAGTACGGTGTGTGCAAGGCTAGTGCGAGGTGCAAAAATGTAAAGAAAGCATACATGCATCTGCATGTTTAGAGGCTCTGCGCAAGCTTTTGTTTCAATGAATAGCGCGACGGCCCCGACGTCTTTTGTCAGCTCTACCATCACCGAGGCCCTCGAGGCCCGTACACCGTACAAATCCGTTTGTTGCTTCTTGCTGCTTGCTTCCCATCCACCCAACCTCTTGGTGGTGTATATTGATCCTGAGAGAGAAGGGGGGCGGCTGAGCAGAGGAGGTGAATGGGCGCGAAATGTATGTGTGTGTGGGTGGGGGAGGGGGGCACTCTGTGGAAGTCCCCTGTTACCTTTATCAATGCCGCTGCGCGGCGCACGTGCCCGTCACCGGTGCGACCGGTGCGGATCCATTCATTCCTGACGTCCCCCAAACGGTCGAGGATGACGGCGCTGCTGTTATCGATTCGATGCTGCTGACTGCTGAGGTTTGAGGTCACCAGCCCGCCGCGGATGGTGCCCTCCGCATGGCAGCTCACAGCACTTCACTGCGCGCGCGTCCCAACACCACGCGGTGTGTGCGTGCGTGTGTGAGGGGTGTTTTTGGTGTGGAGTTACCGGGGGGCAGTTACACCCATCTCTTCGCGCCCGCCGGACGGCACGGTTGAGCTGCGCGCGGATGGGCACACACGGGTGGGCAGCGGCCGATGGGCGCGGGTCCGTGTCCGCGACGTCTCTGCCCGCTCTGCCACCGTCGCGCCGCCGCACGCAACATGGCGGCGCCGAGCGCCGCTGGTGGTGTGCGCGCGCCGCAGCTCCACAGGCGCCGCCGCGCTGAATGCGTCGACGCTCGCTGTGCGGCGCGACGATCGATCACGCACCGCCAACCCGCCAACCGCCGCCAGCGCCCACACAAGCAGGCACACAACCCGATACCCGAAATACTATCGAATCGTCATCCAAATGCATCCGCATTCCGGTCACATCCTCCTGCCATTGACACTCAAATACTCAAAAGTCTATTAAAACACGAAACCAATGCGCTATAGGGACTCTAGTTGGATTTTGTTTATATATAGCTTTGTTTCTGTTGGCACCTCTGCACAAGCTGAAGCAATTAGAAATGATCGTGTTGGATGTTGAAGATGTCAGCTGAATTTTTGCAGAGTGGCGGCAAGCGATTCACGACTCACCCTTGCCGGCAATATCCGGTTGCTAGGCAACCCCCTGGCCGGCTAAACCCCTTTCCTCTCCCGAGGGGAGGGAGAACTACGCGCACTACGGACGCAAGGACACAACGGGGGTGGCGGAACCCCAACGCCGTGTCGATAACTCACACCGTCACACGCCAATCTCTCATACTCCTAGCGCCCTAGCTAAACAGCATGCACAGCTCAAAATGTAGCTTTTACATCTTCCCATTCCTAACATCCTAACCTCAATTAAATGCTATGTCATGCTATTTTTTGTTGTTGTTAAAGCTAACATTATGATTATGACATTTGCGAATTAACAAAAAATAATTGCTATGTGCTCATCCTACTCCTAGGAACTACCCTGGGTCCTAGTTATAAGGGGATGGAAGGGGAAACCCCGGCAGCGGCACTCTGATTGAAAATCGTTACGACGCCCGAAGAAAAGGCATGACGAACGCCGCGGCGCCGCGCTGTTCGTCCGGCGATGGGGTGGCGCGTGGCTCGGCGCGGTGGTGGTGGTTGGGGAGGGAGGCGCGCGTGCGAAGGCGAGGGTGGGTGCGCATACACAAACACACACACACACACACACACCCCCACACACACACATATACCACCCTCATACATATACGCGCTCATATAGCGGGAGGGACACGCCGCGTCGGGAGAGGGGTGGCTAGCCCCGGGCGGCGGGTGCTGCGCCTGCATAGGGTGGGTCAGATATCTCAAACGCTCGGCTGGGGCTGCAGGTGTCACCTCTTCGAACATGCCGTGCGCGTCGTCCGCGTCCTAGTGCCGCTTCCTCCTCCTGCTGTGTTGCATCCGTTTCGGAGCAAACCACCGGAAAAATGGTGAGTACAAGTGAGTTATTTCCTTATCACAGAACTTCCAATCCGGAAGCTTAGAAAAGTATTAGTCATCAATTGTGCTGAGAATTTTGTGTTAAGTTAAGTTAAAGCTTAGATGATAGAGGCAGAGAGGTATTGAAAGGGTTGCTGTTGTGGTGGTGGTGATTGTATGTGCGTGTGTGTGAAGGTGCGTCAATCTTTTCTAATGCAATTCCAATACGTCACCTCCACTTTCCTCGTTATGCAATGCAGCTGTAATGATACGAGTGGCGCCACCTTTTGGACAGAACCACAACTACGCTCTAATAGTTGTGTATGCTTTTTGTAGATTCTGCGAAGTATCCTTTGAGTACCTCTGAGGATGGAAGTGGCAATGCCGATGACAGGCAACGCTATCGATAGCTATGAGGATATGTTTAAGGAGATAACGCGCAAGCTGTACGGCGAGGATGGCCTCCCGGAGCTGGGTGCCGGCGAGCGTTCGCACGTCGCCGCTGGGGATCGTGGCCTCACGCCGATCGACTACGACATCGACACGCCGATCCTCAAACCCGAGGAGCACCTCACCGCCTTCGGCCTCGCCGCACTCATGCAAAACGGCTTCCCCTCGCCCTTTCAGCAGCACAAACCCAATCCGAACTACGAGGACAAGTGGATCATCAGCGAGGACCATATACCGTGGACGCAGTCCAAAATCGCCAGCTACAATCCGGCGCAGAAGCTCTTTCGCTGCGCCGAGTGTGATTGCGTTGGATACCTGCCCCGCGTCGCCGAACACTGGCTGGGCACTCACTCCAACCTGCGCGTGTTCCAATGCCCACAGTGCCCCTACGAAAGTGCATGGGCGCGATGCGTACGCATGCATCTCACCCGCCAGCACAACATTGACACTGAGGAGACAACGGATGCACTGCTCAAGAACAATCCGGTGTTGCAGGAGGTCACTAGGTATCTCCAAAGGCTCAAGACACGTCTTGAAAGCACCTGTCACAAAGCACCGAGCAGCTCCTCGGTGGAGGACTTTTCTGCTGCGAACCAGGGTGGCAATTCCCGACAGCAGCCTGTAAGTACACCGCCGGATACTCCATCTGGTGCTGGCGGAGGTACGAAGAGATACACCTGCAGTTATTGCCCCTATGCCACGGATAGAAGAGATCTCTTCACGCGACATGAGAACATCCATCGGGAAGAGAAACCCTTCCAGTGTTACGTCTGTCAGAAGCAGTTCAATCGAGCTGATCACGTGAAGAAGCATTTTCTTCGAATGCACCGGGAGCATGTGTATGACCTCAATCGGATACGTAGACACCCGCCGAAAAACGCCTCCGGCATGTCCTACTATCAAAAGTACAATAGCTCCTCCAACGGTGACCACCATGACCATCATCCAACGCCAAGTGTTTCCAATCCAGCCATTTCGATACCCAACAGTTTCAATCACCAAATCAATCGAAACTTGGCGGTTACTACTAGAACTGTTGAACATACCCCCACCCCGCTTAAAAGTAAAGGTGCTTCTAAGGGCAGCAGTTCCAAGAAGAAGGGGGAGAAAAGATTCTCCTGCTGTTACTGTTCATGGTCTGGCGTGGACAACTGGTGTTTGAAGCGACATATGAACACTCACCTGAAACCCTTTGTTTGTGGCCTTTGCGATTACAAGGCAGCGAGGTCGGAAAGACTTGCAACACATGTGCTCAAGGTCCACAATAAGAGGGCATGCAGTAAATGTACCTTCATGGCGGACGACCAACAACAGTTGAGCACACATCAGGCGGAACACCAGTAAGCATTTTGTACGAATAACGGGAGAAGTGAGGTTAAGTCATTTCCGTTTCTTGCAGTCCAATGGAGCAGCGTCGATCTCACACCTCCTCAGTAGCGAACAACGTCCTGCGCAATACGAGCTTCGCCAATAGCACCGTAACCAGCGGCGGTGGTGGTTTTGGGTAAGTATTCCTAACACCTGCACACCATGCCGTTGCCATGTGGTTAAAGTTGGTTTGCCTTGTAGCGTCAAGTCGCAGGACCTCGCCGCCGCCGCATTGCTCCACGGCCAGCGATTGCTGCACGGCCCCCCAGCGGACATCAAACCCTGGAGGGCGCACATCCCCAAGCAGCATGGCGCCGCCCGCCTCTTCAACTACATGGAGGCCTCCGACGGCTCGGAGCCGGAGTGCGACAGCAGTTGCGGTGCGGAGGACATGTCGCGGCTGAGCCATCGCGTGCAGTCGGATTTTCCTGAAGCGGGAGATGTCGGCGGCGGTGGACGCCACACGCCGGACGATGAGCCGGAGCTGCCGCTCTTCGTCTGCCCAGCGTGCGGGTGCGAGTTCGAGGACGACGCGTCCTTGGCCCTGCACCGCTGGACGCACGCGCACAGCACCGCATCTCCCGCAAGACGCAAACGCAGCAACGGCAAACACGCTGAGAAAGAGAACCGATACCATTGCAGGCACGCATATTGCACCATGACATTTCGCACGCAGGCGGACATCTTGCATCACATGTCAAGTCACACGACGCTGAAAGCCATGGACCTTAATACCAGGAAACAAACTAGGAAGCAGAAACCTGCCCAACGACCCTGCAGAACGTACTATTGCACGAAATGCCCGAAATTGCGAAGATTCACGCAAGAAGACCAGCTGGTTCGACATAACCTCTACAATCACATGCCACACCCACATATTCGATGTGAGCACTGTGATCAGTCCTTTGATCACCGATACCAGATGATTCTTCATGCGAACAAAGCACATCACTCACCGGACGCGCATCACCCACCGATGATGGATCAACATGTCACCGCGATGACAGTACCTGATCATTCCATGACCTCATCGTCGCTCTCATCGACATCCTCGACATTTTCATCGTCATCAACGAGCGTGCACAAACTGGGCATGGGCATGGGAATGTACTTTGATCACTCCTTCAACAATGGTCACATGTCCCAATTGATCATACCAACGTTTCCCCCAATTTAACCATGGCAAACAAATAAATCGCAGGAGCATAATGGGCAACAGTGAAAGAGAAAGAAATCTATTTTAGTGTGAAGCGTATTTTTGACATAAACACATTCCATCGCAGTTGTCCCGAATGCGAAACGGAGCTGAAAGGAAAGAAGCTTATTTTTTTGTACTTTAATAAAATAAAACGAGGACGATAGCTGCGATGCAATGTTGCATGACCTATGAAGCATTGAGATGTGAATGAAAGGGTTTGAACAGGTCTTATATTTGCTTTTCAAATCTAGTATTTTATAAACATGTAATTAAGTGAATATTTTCCAAAGAAAGTGACCTTCAAAATTTGTTCAATCACAAAACAGCACTGGATTCAATTCTAGTTGTATGCGTTATTTAATTTTTCTTCAACTTTATGTGCAATATGTTGTAAGTTTTTGTTGTGCGAGCCCCGCCCATCGATGTTGAAAAGGGGGGTGTGGCTTGTGTCGATATTGCTCGCGCTGTATTTTTGGGTAGAGTAAACCAGTACACGTGTGTAAAAAAAAATGAAAGTATAGAGCGTGGAAGGAAATCAAGACTGGTAATAATGCGCACTGGGAATTTGGGTTCTGTTCAAATCATAATGAATCATACCAAAACTATCTGTAATAATTAATGATGTAAACGTGTTTTATAATTGAAATATATTATTTGGAAATAATCACAACTGCAACGCACACCTTTAAGTTAAAAACTTTCAGAATGAGAGAAAAAATGAGGAACGAGGGATTAAAAGAAAACAAAGGCAAGTTTTGTAGGTTATCTCTTTTATATGAAACAATGATAACAGTATTGAACATGTTTACAACATGTATACATAATATATACACAAATATAATTCAAAAACAAAATCGTTTTATTGCAAATGCAACCAATTATACGTTCAGTTGTGTCACAAATGTCAAAAATCTTCATACGGCAAACATAACCTTGCAGTTTGCATCATTCGGAACAATCGGAACATTTGGGGACAGTAGCAGTATAAAAATAGTTTGGTTTGAGCGCCTCGAAATGTCAACTTTGTGTGTTGTATGCAATTGTTCTAATGGTTGGTGTTGGTGTTTTTGTTTGTATTGTTTGTATTACGGGTTGCTGGCATTCGTGGATAAGGTTATGTTACATCTCGGCGGGTGCATATAGTCCATCTGAAAAATTGAAATCAAATGTGTGCAATAATCATCATCAATCATCGATGCCAGTCTATCTAAGGTGAAAAGAAAAACGACAACAGACAGGACTCAATGAAACATTCGTTACTGCACCGTAATAATTACTGATCTCTAAACAGAGTGTTTTCTAATGTGACACAATCGCTACATAGTACTATGTTGTGTCTGTTTGCCGCTTCAAGTGTAAACTAAAATTATTCAACGATTTGTTTACTAATGTCATTCAATAACAATTAATCCACCAATTAATCAGCTAGTCGTTTATAAAAAACTACGTCTTCTATAAAGTTACCAAAAAGTGTACTAGTGCCTAAAAGTTAGGTTATGTTTTGGATTGGTTTTGACGATTATACGATTTCTTTACAATCACTACGCTTTTCCTTGGTTGTCGTACACTACAAAACTGCTTATTATGTTATTGTAATATTAATCGCTAATTTTCACTAGTGTGGGGTGTTCACTCATCTAAACAGGGATGTTATCTAAGGGTTGTCTTCTAATACTTTGCCAAAAATGATGAAATTCGGAGAGAATTACTAAAAGTGTTTAACTTTGTTAGTAGGTTCGATAATGTTAGTCGTACACATAACCTTTAAAATGTGTGCATCTAGGCTATGACTAGAAAAGAATGCGTACGGTATTTCTTTAGCAATAGTTCATCGCATCGGAATCGGAATCGTGAAGAACTGAAGTAGTTCTTCCAGCTTCGGCACCGGGTGTAATTATTGCCATAGTTAGGTTCAGTGTGTGAGCTTCAGCTGCTCAATGCGAGGTGGCGCCAGAAAAGAGGACTCCTACGTGTGCGGATGGAGGTTCTGCGAGCTCCTGTAGGCCTGCTGCAGGGACGCTGATTGATCCTCCAGGCTGCGCTTGAGGTTGGATATCGTGTTGAGAAGCACCTGCTGGCGTAGGCTTTCGCTGCTCTTCCGGCACGACTCCTCGATCGACATGGAGATCTCTGGAACATTCCCAGATGCTCACTGTCAGAATCAGGGGGCGCAACAACATATTGCGGCAAACGGGCCAAAGTTTTGCGGTGGAGGTAGAACAAAGTTTTGAGTTTATTAGATTACCTCTGAATTGCGTGAATTTCGGGATGTGGTTGAAAATTGGATTGTTTTGGGGTTCTCCAAGTGATAGAAACTAACAAACTACTGAACAACCGAATAACAGGAACGGGCTGGAGCGATATTGATTTAAAAATGACGGTGAGTGTTTCAATATTGACTTTAATGGCGGAGTGGAGGTCTTTATCCTTCCAATTAGTGAAGACGGAGGAAGGGGGGGCTGTTCGCCTTTGAAATGGAGGGTGCGGCAAGTTATAGTGAAATTAAATAAGGGTGCGTGGCGTGCGATATCGATTATGCGGCGGTAACGTGCTAACGTGGTCACGAAAACCATCATCTAACCGTCACTTTTATTTGTTAGGTTAGAGGTCTATGGTTAGAGGCTAGACTAACCTGTATGCGTTGTGGCAACATTGTGTGCCAGGTTAAACGCCACACTCTTGCTCTGATTGCTATAGATCTTCCTCTTCACCGGTTCACTCTGCGGGCATTCATTCGCAAACGGTAGCTTTCCCCGGAGTTCCTCCTCCTCGGAATCCGAACTGAAGCAGGTCTTATCCGGTCGTTCGCAGTTGACCTTCGGCAGTTGCTTCTTGCGATATTTGGGACTGCGCCTTGAAGGCAAGTCCGTTTTGGGCTGCCTACGATGCATCATAGGTGATGGCAACTCAATCGGTGTTCTTCTAAAGAGCACCGGAGTATGGGTGACCTCTTCCCGTCGCAATGGCAGCGGGGAGTTGCTGCTGATGAACTTGGTGATGTGATTGCGTTTGGGGCTGAAGCGCGGCGAGAAGTTGGACGGAATGCGATCCTTTAATTCGGGTGGCTTGACGTTAGCCGGTTGACTCTCGGTGCGCAGCAGTTCCACGCGCTTGTTTGGCGGACCGGGGACTCGCCGTGGGGATAGACCATTCGCCGCCGCGGTCTTCATGTTCGTGAGAATGTGCTCCGCCTCGACAATGAGCTCCTTGTACTTCTTATCCGCCTCCTTATCGCGCTTATCGAAGAAGTGCACTGAATCACGTGGAATACTCACCGAGTTCGACCGTCGACGGAAGGTGTCGTCCAGAGCCAACTTGGAGATGGGATGTTTGGTGCGTCTCACTGAGATGGGGGTTGCCCCGGCGCTGCGAGTACCTTCGGCAATGTGCGTGGTGCTTACTCTCCCCTCAACTTTGTGCCGCTTCTTTGAGCTGGTCGATCTCCTCCGGCGCTCCGTGGACTTGGCACTGTCCTTCCGGGATCTGCGCGTCGTACGCTTCTTGCTGGAGGACTTGCGACACATCTCGAAATTGTAGTAGGTGCAGTGTCCCGTGTTTAGGCGCTGTTCGTCTTTGATGTTAAACTCCAAGAAGGAGCCGTTGTCGATGAAGTCAAACTCGGTCTCCAGGGGATCGTCCTCCTCATCGCCCCCATCCTGACCGGTATCGATATCCGTCTCGCAATCGGTGGGATCGCTATCACTAAGGATATCTGTCTCCTTCTCGTAGACATAGCTCTCGTCGTACTTGCCCATCATCTCGTTGAGGGTGCAGTCGTCCTCCTCATCGCTGCCAGTGTGAAAACGTGGACTCCGCACCGCGGCTGCGATGAGGGCCGCTGATGGCGTGGTGGGTGGATCGTCGCGCACCAAATTCGCGTCCCAGTTGAGGCTGGCGGCCGAGAGGGACGAGCACGAGGAGGACGAGAGGGATGCGCAACGCACGCCGCGATTTATCGGACTGCAGGGAACCGTTGGGCTCAAATACCGTGTGGGGACTCTGCGGAAGAGACAACTAACAGTAACACAACCTCTCGATAGACTCGCGGTACAAAAGACCGTCACTTACGGGCTGTTCATTAAACTAGCGCGAGGTGTATCACTTTTGAGGTGCAAACCAACGGAACTGTTGCAGGGACTGAGGTTGCTCCCTGGCACCCAGGGATTCGTCCGAATGCGGTTGCGTTGTCGCGGAGACATCAGACTGGAGTTGACTACAACCACCTCGGTCAAACGGTTAGGAAGCACATTTTGCACATTATGAACTCGAACTGGCGCCACTTTCGTTTCAAAATCCTGGCACTGCAAATCAAAGGTGAAATTCAAGACCCTCAACCCTGGAACTCGGTAAACAAATCATTTGCATGTCCATACCATAACTGGAGTAACTGGAGGCCTCTCTGGCGTCTGGTTGGTGTTTGCGGCTGCTGGGCGGATGACAGGTGATAAATTATTTCTCGCCGCCGGCGGGGGCTGCGGAAGCGGCCGTGTCGCCTCTAAGTGATTGCCGGTCGGCGTCGGCGCGCATTTATCGCCCTCGGATGGAAAGTATCGCGTGCCTGCGAAACCAAAATGGCAGATATGAAGGCGCTCGCAAGCGTATCGCTCCA
>JARJDQ010008960.1:0-25516 GCA_030264215.1 Geostiba sp. GC000077 | reverse complement strand
CTATACCAGCAGCAAGCAGAAATTTATCATGCGTCAGAGAGAGAATGCGCGATATGTGTCATAAGACTAGAGGTGAGAGGCAAATAGCATTTTAGGTATAGAGCAAGTTTCCTAGAATCCCCACCGACTTTGAGAAACGTGTTCCACGTTAAAAATGAATTTTTTCAATGTTGTCTCACGAAATTTTGAAAATTTTAAAACTAGAGCCAGAACTTTCCTTCGAGACGCCATTTGGAACGAGTATTATACATTGTTTGATTTTGATATGTATTTGTAGAAAGTGACCACGGTTCGCGAGGCGCTTGAAGCTCTGGTATGCAAAAATCAATTGGAGGGTGTTACTTCGTCGAAGACAAACGAGGAGGTCGAGGCTTGGCAGCAGGTTACCATTGAGGAGCTGCCGGTAGTGTTGATTCTCCACCTGAAGTGCTTTGACTTTAAGATGGATGGTTGCACGAAAATTGTCAAGGCATTGGAGTTTCCGGTGGACCTGAAGATTGATGCTAGTAAGTGGCTGTTAACGATGCGAAATGTGATGATACATTGTGTGTTCTTGCAGAGCTGTTGTCGCAAAAAACGAACTATCAGCCGAAGGAGAAGCAGTACAAGCTGTTCGCCGTGGTGTACCACGATGGGAAGGAGGCGACCAAGGGCCACTACCTGACAGACGCCTACCATGTCGGCTACGCCAGCTGGCTGCGCTTCGACGACTCGACGGTGAAGACCGTGCAGGAGGAGCAGGTGCTGAAGCCGCACGGCACGCGCGTGCCGTACCTCTTGTTTTATCGGCGCTGTGATACGGTGCGCAACAAGTGATGCAGCGTCAGCTGCTAGCCGCCCCCCACACACGTAATACGCCTGGTTGTTCCGTTTTGCATCAACATCTCCCACTAAGGCTGACAACTAGATTTAACCGATTTGTTTTTAGCAAAATGACCGTTGTGCTATCACGATTGTTAATTCTCTTGCATAAGGCGCTCGTTGTTCTGTTCTTTTGTTTAATCATACGTGCGAACAGTGCGATCATTCCTTTCCATTTTAAACCCCGATGAAACACAATGAATGGCTTTTGCGAGCAAGAAGTGCTCTTTTCGTTTTCGAAGAATTGTAAATAGCGGTTTTAATGCCTTCGTCATTTTATGGTTTTGTTTCGTTGTTAGCGTCACGCGTTGTATTTCTTAAAATTGTTTCGTTTCTTTGCATATGTACTTTTATTTGATCGGAGATCACGGTTTTATTTCGATGCACTGTAAAAATTAAGTGGCAAGTGTTTGATTTGTATTTAGGCGAAGATATTTATAATGAGATAGTGACTATTTAGATAGCTATTAAATTGCAGATACCACCGGTGCAAATGTTGAGTAAAACGTACAAACGCAAGCAAAGTAATGGCAAACTGAACGAGAAATGATTAACTATTTGTAAACAAAAGTATATAATATTGTTAATATTATTGAATGTCAGTCCAGTCGGAAGTTATTATGAGAATCGACGAAACGAATAAGATCCGGTATGAAATCGATGAGAAAATGAGAATGTGCGATGATTACACCCGTATCTTATGTAATATTAATATGTACATTTTTGAAATACGACGTGAACATGTTCCCTATACTATTATTATTATACTAACTTTGTTAAATAGATTTAAACATAAATAAATTTAAATAATATTTGTATAAAATATTGCTTTTTATAAATGACAATACCAAACTCAAAACGCTCCCAAAATACAATTTATTTTTATCTTTTGTCCGCCCTCGCCTTATTTTTGAAAGTTTTGTACTGATGGACTAATGCACAGCATGCTAGACACACAGCTAAACAAATTTTAAATTAAAGCACGCGTTTAGAAAATATCGATTTTCCAACGCGTTTTTCGAAATTTTTAATAATTGCCTAACTTTGAAAGCACATTTGGCCCACTGGTCGCCCTCTGAGGCGGTGGAAATTGAGTGCAAATTAAAGAGCGCCTCTCTGGCTATACACACAGCTAAAGAAACCTCAAATTGAAGCACGCGTTTAGGAAATATGATCGATTTTCCAACGTGTGTTTTCAGCAATTTTGAATGCCTATCTTTGAAGTCAATGGCCTCTTTTAAGCACCCTTGACACGATCCGTTTGAGATTAGCTTTCATTCTCCAACAGAGTAACAGAGTCTGTTTCAGTTTGTTTGTTCACCATTTCCGTTGTTTCCAACCTCAAACCTTAAAAAAATGGAGCACTGTAACGATCCGTTGGTCGGAAGAGTCGTAAATCATTGCCTTTATACTTTATAGCAACGTTTATAGTGAGCGCGTCATGCAGCTGCTGTGAGCTGAACAGCTGACTGAGTAAGTGACGAGCGACTGCATATGCATTCGGACGTACGGCACAAAGTCAACTTAAAAAGAAGCCGACAACTGTGGACTGTGGCTCGGTGCAGTCGACAGTCCATTTATATGGCCTTCCGTCGACAAACGGATCGTGAAAGCCTGCTTAAGCATTATTGTGAATTAAGGATTATTATACACAACTCTCACCGCGCACAGCACAAGATAACTGGAAGCAGCTGAAAATATGAAATGGAGATGGATGAAATATATTCTGCATATCAATTAAAATCATTAGAAATCTTAGAAATCTTGAATTTCCGGAAACCCAATATTTCACTTGTACCTGTCATTGATCTCTGCCCTTAGCAACACTTGATAGCTGTTCAATGTTGTAGGAAATTCATTTTTTATTTAGCTAGGAGGCTGGAAGCTTCATTTAAATAGCAAGTCCATATCAAAACAAATGCTTCAAAATCAAAATGGAAGAGCATCTGAGTCTGGACAAAATTCTGGCAATCCTCAAGAAGCCCCAAAATGGCAAAAAATTGGTGCAAGTGCTCACTGCAGTCAGGAAGCATGTGAATGGAGCCAATCATCAGCAGGCCATTGATACCATCAAGAGATGCAACATGCTAAAGCAAGTGATTAGCTTCACACAGTTTGATAGCAATCTGCGAGTGGTTGATCTTAGCTTAAGCATTCTTGGTAACTGTTGCATGAAAGGTGCAGTGGTTCAATATGTGGTAAGAGTTGATTTTTTGTCATTTTACTGGTGTTCAACTAAATTTGAAATAATTATGTTTAGGTGAATGAATTGAACATTCTTCAAAACTTATTAAGAGTACTTGATAAGCATAAAAAGGACAGTATTCAAGGAAGAGTGTTCAGAATTTTTGGCAATGTGTGTGATGCATTTGAGCCAATTAGATTGATGCAGAAAGAGAGCAAATTGATGTCAGCCACAAATCAATTTCTAATTGAGTATGCGGGACATACAAATGAAGAACTGCATTATTCTATGCCAACAGTCAGCATGGCTCTTAGATATGTACGGAAGATGATGAGTATGCTCACTTACAATTGCTTAGTTCATGATTATAAGCTCATTTCAACAATTGGCATGGTGCTGATAAAAATCTCCAACAGTTGGAGACAGAACAAGAGTAATGATGTGCTGATCACTGATATTCTCAAAATTTTACAAATCATCACATCACCATCATATAAGTACAATAATTTGATTCAAGATGTAAGTAAATGTGTTGAAGGTTGAAGTTAGAATGTAAAACTAACATTTTTCAATCTTGTAGTTGAAAACTACACCAAAAGGAGATGCCCTACAGTCCCTAGGTGAAGTAATTCTGATTGAACCTGAGAGAATCACTAAAATCATCTTGCGCCTGGCACGAATATCCAAGAACTTGTCCGACCTGCCGATCGAGACAATAATAACAATTCTCATCACGCAGGTGGAACAGCAGGCGTACACAGTGAACGGCTCCCAGCGACATCTGCTCTCCTGCGTTTCCAATCTAATGGATCATCTGGGCTTCCACGATATGTTCAAAAACGCCAATATCGTAATGACTTTGGTCAAGCTTCTACAAAGCTACAATAGTCATGAAGATTGGTGTGTGCAGTGCTGCATTTACATTGCCCAGTCTTTAAACAAGTGCAAATACAACGAGGAACTGGTAAATTCGCAACTGAACGCGAATATAATTCCGCTTATCGTCAACAAGCTGGAGATGCTATCCGGCAAGTCGGCGCTGCGAATATCGCTGCAAGCGCACGAGAGGAAGGACTACAAGGGATCAAGCTGCAAGCGATTCAAGGGAAGCGATGACGACACCTTTCGGAGCATGGTGATGGATCGCACTTTGGATCGCTGCGCTAGTCCAAGCTCCTGCAGTGATGTTTCGTCATGTGGCCCATTCTCGCCTGCTGCTACTTCGAACTTTACTGGCGACGGTAACAAATACTCTTTAAGATAGGGCTTCTTTCATTTGTTTTGTTTTGTGTTTATTTTTTGTTGCAGATTCCGATTCGGATAACTATTCACCACTCTGCAGTGAGACCGAATGCGATGATGAGTATCGCGATGAAAGTGAAGAGATTCAGGAGCTGATACCTTCGGATACCGATGACAATCGGCCGTCATTCACACATGATCAAATGGGGTTGCGGGGAAAACTGCGAGCCGAGTTGTGTTCACTTCTCAAATTGTACTGCACGATGAAACCGTTGCATCAGCATTTGGGCGATGTCAAGGTGATTACAATCATTATCAACTTGATGTTGGATTCGTTTGTGAACGATGAGCTGAATGAGAAGGAATACTCTATTATCAAAGCCATTACATTGTAAGTAACAAAGGAAACCTAATTTTATTAGTAAGAAACCAGCTCAACACCGAAAATTTAAATTTTTAGAACACATCAGTTTATGATTCCCTTTATGGCTTCTGATGTGATATCGCAAGTTTATGAAGTGTTGGATACAAAGCATACAGACTTCTGCAGTGATTGTGACATGCTGGAAGTGAAAGCCAAGCAGATTATTTCAAACCTTTTGACGACCGGTACTTCGAACGGAATTAAAGGAGATATTGCGTATATTCTATTAGGAAAGGATAATCAAGACATCAAGACGAAAATAGCTTTATCCATTCCATATGTGATTCGAAACAAAGTAACGTTGGTGAAGCTGCTTTTGGATTGCGGCGGCCTAAACTTACTGATGAACCTCCTGAAAGAAGACGCCAACTCTCTATTGCAGGAGCGAAGCATCAAATCCGTATGCACACTTGCATCGACGACATTGCGCATTCGCAATCCAGTGCAAAAGAAAACGCCGACCCGAAAATCTGAGCGCTGCCTGCAACCAGCGCAGAAATCCGAACTGAACGTGCTCAAAATCGGGCAATACATTGCGCCAGATCGCTGTAAAAATGAAGTAACATTCCTGCTTGATGACGGCAGCCGCGTTAAAGCCGACCGCGATCACTTGAACGCCAAATCCGACTACTTCCACGCGCTGCTTGGCGGCTCGTTTCTGGAGTCGCGCTCCAGCGAAATCTCGTTGAAAGACGTCTCCGGCGATGCGCTGAAGTGTCTGCTGGAGATACTCAAGACCGAGTATTCCTTAGCAGGCAGCATGAGCATCGATTATCATTTGGAGGCGATCTTGGAGGTGATGCAGCTCTCCGATCGGTACCTGCTCAGCGATCTCAATTATTTGCTTACGTGTCACGTGCAGCAAATGATTGCGATTAGCACGGTGCCGACGATATACAAATGGTCGATTGATTCGGGCACAAATATGCTAAGAATTGATTGCATTGCGTATGCGCTGGTTAATAACAGCACGTACAGCGATAAGTTGGAATTGTTTAAGCATTTGTTTGATATCGGCTATACGGCGGAGCTGGTTGAAGATATTTCCAAGTTGATTTGTCAGTTCTTATCACCTACAAAGGATTGCATTTGTTGATTTTGATTATACATACTTTGGTCAAATATTTGTTTGTTTTGCTTCACAGCTTTACCAAATGTATACATTTTAAGTTTGACAAATATGTATACAGGGTGTTAATAAAGAAAACTTTACACTTTACATCAAAACAAGAAGGAAACTAAAATATACCAATTGAGGTTAGAGTGGTTGATAAAACAAATTATGACTTGCCATTTTGAGCGATTTGGAGACTTTGAATATTCTAGTTACATTCTGAACATTCTAGTCCTGTCCCATTTAAATTATCCAAATATTCCCTAATCGTTCAAATGGCAAGTCAAAATTTGCTGTCAACTACGAACCTAACCTACAATGACGTCACATTATATTGATCAATTTGATCATTTTTTGTGGCAGTTTACAAACGTGGAATTAGTGGTATTTAATTGTAGAAATTGAAAGAACATTTTTGAATATGCCCATATTTTTTATTTTTTTTGATTTGGCTCAAGATTCCTTAGAGTTTGAAGTTGAAGGAATTGACGACGTTTGACGTTCACTCACAATAATACTCCTGTTTTTTTGATTGGCTGAATGTCAACATTTTCTGGCATTCAACCAATCGAAAGCTAGAATTCTGTTCTCGTTCCCGTTCACGGGCTGTTATGCAGGCTACCCTTTTAACTTTAAACTGAAATTGTAGAGGCAAATTGGGCCAAGTCGAAGAAAAAAATGCGCGTCTACTATTTTTAAATTATGTTTCAATTTCTGCAATTAAATATCGCTTGTTGCACGTTGGTAAAATACTTCATTGAAGGAATAATGAGAAGTTATTTTCTTAACACCCAGTATACTTGGACAAACATTGGCATGGTGCTAATAAAATTTTCCATTTACCAAAGAAATCACAATGTTGTTAATGTACCCAAAAATAAAAACGATTTTTTTGTCAATTTTTTTACATTAAAATTTCACACATTTCAAGTTGTTTCAATTTGAGAATTTGACTAATTTGCAGCCACGCCCTTTATTATTAACTTTTAGAAATCACCAATTTTGATGAAAGTTTTAATTTTTGGAGCACGTGGAAAGTTCGTTTTTATTCGGGTGGATATAATGGATGCTAGATTGTGGAAAATAAATATTTACAATATTACAATCAAACACTGCGACCGCTAATCGGGTAATCAATCCCAATTAGTGAATTAGTGATCCTATGCATAAACAAATGTACCTCAATATAAATTACAAATTGAAAGTTGCTAATTGTACACAAAACTTGTCTACTTGTCTACATAATCTACATTAAACTTGAGCGGTGTGGTTCGGGAGCGTTTCGGCTTGTTAATTCTTTTAAGTAGTACGGAACTCTTCACAAAGCATGATTAATTGACTGATTTTAATTGCGCACCGCGGCACCACGTTACAATATGGAATGGATTTACGTATACAGGCTGTCCCATTAATCGCGTAATTCCTCTGGAGGTTTCTTTTTAGGGAAAAAAAGTTCTTCATTGCCGAGATACAGAACGATAAAGTTTCTTTGTCAACTTTGCTTCTAATTATTCCTTTGTTTTAATTTAGGTTTTCATTTAAAGATTATTTAATTTGTTATCTATTTCAATTGAAATTTTTGAGCCACACAAGTCCTAAGTATAAATCTATACATTTGAAAACTTGTTATTTTAAAATTCAATTCCTCCTAAGATTTTGCCAATGGATGAACATTTTCAATTAGAATTAAATAATCTTTCAATTACAAGTTAGAATAAAACTTTATCGCCCTGTATCTCGTCCATGAATCTTCTTTTAATACCATCTATAAAACCTCCAGAGGAATTACGGCATTAATGAGACACCCTGTATACACTGTACACGGGTACACTTGATGCGCCTGTGAGAACGTAAATAAGAATGTAAATATGTGAAGTGATCCGCATATTAGCGGCGGCGGCCGCTTTTATTATTCACCAAAAAAGTAGGTGGTGCATATTTTGCGTATTGCATATATTGGCAGCGAAACTGGCGCCGAACGTGCGCCGCACTTTCCTGTATGTCGAAAACTCGAAAAGTTTTTCGACTTCGTGTTGCGATGGCTGCGAGATGATGCGACCGAGCATAAATATTTTATTTTCGTTCTTATTTTAGATGCAAAGATAATGCAATTTGTTTTACAATATCAAAAAAATGTAATACATTGTAATATAGGATTTTAGATGCTGTCATGATTTCTTCATTTGTTTTGTTAGTAGATGAGTAAACAAACTTTGTTTTAAACATGTTGCACTACTAGTTGTGTGAGTTTCGTTTCTTGAGAAATGGCATCATTTTTAGTCCGACTCCGAAGGGGTTCCACGGCTAAAGTTCCAATATGAATAGTTCCAGATGGCATGCACCATACAGCATCACACAAAGAACCCTTGGTGCCTTGGTTGTTGCATGCGGGTTAAAAATAGCCCCGCTTCGTGAAGCAAGTGGCGATGGTTGGGAGATGTGTTAAATTTAGCTTCAATACCATATATGGCACGATTGCAAAAAAAATTGTATCTCGTGCGAGAAGCGAGTCACCTCGAAATGCAAGCATTATCACCAAATGCGTAATCAGCGTCGACTCACGCGGCCATTCCGTATGATTAGATTCGACTCGCGAGCGAGCGCGCGCGCGCCTCCGCGGAATGCGCAGGGGTCTTCCAGGATTCTTCCAAAAAAGGAAATAAACCAGCAGGCGTGCGGTGTGCACTGCGCGTCGCGACGGCGTTGCGTGCGTGTGTGTGCGTGTTTATCCCGCCGTTGGAGGGATGCGATGTCTGCATATGGGCCGCAGTACCTCCCACAGTTAAGCAGGCGTCGCGGCTGCCTTATTTGGACGACGCCACGCGTCTGCGTCGCGGCCCTAGCTAGCCATACATGGACCACGCGTACTATTCATAGACGAAGGAGACGGCGGTATAAAAGCCGCCGCTGCCCGCAAAAACGGCACTCGCAGCCTACAAGCATAGCAGCTGAGTCCTTTCTGTCGTACGAGGTACAGTAGTGTATTTTATACCCGCTTGTTAGTTACTCAAGTCAGTAGTGTTCACGACTTCACACGACTCGCGCACTTTTGTGTTCGCCCGCTCTGCTTTTACAACTTGGATTACCGAAAAGACGCGACGGTGTGGAAATTTTAGTGATAACTTTTAAATTAAAGAAGTGCAGGTTTAAAATACGTTCGAAAATACAACACGCGATTGTTTCGCATTGAATTTTGTATATTTTGAGGATTGAAACTCGGTTGAAACTGAATTCTGGCTTGCGATTGGCTGAATGTCAAAATTTTCTGACTTTCAGCCAATCGCAAGCCAGAATTCAATTTACGTTAGTTTCTATAGTTCCTAGTTCATGTTCTAAAGTAAAGTAAACGATTGTTATGTAAAATTTGGCACGCGGCTCAAAACGTATAATTTTTGGCACCGAAACACACTATATAGAAACAGCGCGAAACTCGCAAAGATATTTTAAGTTTTAAGGATGCAAATCTTGTTCTGTGTTGCAGAAGCTAAAACCAAACCTCATCCAAAATGTGTGACGATGATGTTGCGGCGTTGGTCGTGGACAACGGCTCCGGCATGTGCAAGGCCGGTTTCGCCGGTGATGACGCGCCCCGCGCCGTCTTCCCATCCATCGTCGGCCGCCCCCGTCATCAGGGCGTGATGGTCGGCATGGGACAGAAGGACTCGTACGTCGGTGATGAGGCCCAGTCGAAGAGAGGTATCCTCACCCTGAAATACCCCATTGAGCACGGTATCATCACCAACTGGGATGATATGGAGAAGATCTGGCACCACACCTTCTACAATGAGCTGCGCGTCGCCCCCGAGGAGCACCCCATCCTGCTCACCGAAGCCCCCCTCAACCCCAAGGCTAACCGCGAAAAGATGACCCAGATCATGTTCGAGACCTTCAACACCCCCGCAATGTACGTCGCCATCCAGGCCGTGCTCTCCCTGTACGCCTCCGGTCGTACCACCGGTATCGTCTTGGACTCTGGCGATGGTGTCTCGCACACCGTCCCCATCTATGAAGGTTACGCCCTGCCCCATGCCATCCTCCGTCTGGACTTGGCTGGTCGCGACTTGACCGACTACCTCATGAAGATCCTTACCGAGCGCGGCTACTCGTTCACCACCACCGCTGAGCGCGAAATCGTGCGCGACATCAAGGAGAAGCTCTGCTATGTCGCCCTGGACTTCGAGCAGGAGATGGCCACCGCCGCCGCCTCCACCTCGTTGGAGAAGTCCTACGAACTTCCCGACGGACAGGTCATCACCATCGGCAACGAACGCTTCCGTTGCCCCGAAGCCCTCTTCCAGCCTTCCTTCTTGGGTATGGAATCCTGCGGCATCCATGAGACCGTCTACAACTCCATCATGAAGTGCGACGTCGACATCCGCAAGGACCTGTACGCCAACACCGTCTTGTCTGGTGGCACCACCATGTACCCTGGTAAGTTGTTGCCTTTGACTTCTTTCAGATCTCTTTTGCTCACACCTTCCTTCTGCCCACAGGTATCGCCGATCGTATGCAGAAGGAAATCACCGCTCTTGCTCCATCCACCATCAAGATTAAGATCATCGCTCCCCCAGAAAGGAAGTACTCCGTCTGGATCGGTGGCTCCATCTTGGCCTCCCTGTCCACCTTCCAACAGATGTGGATCTCCAAGCAGGAATACGACGAGTCCGGCCCTGGCATCGTCCACCGCAAGTGCTTCTAAACTCCTCACTATCTTACTACTACTTATTATTACAAATACAATTACAACTACAACTTTATTATTATATCGTCATCGTTGCGACAACATGGTTGCACTGCCAGAAAGACTCTTCTTATGTTTTACGTGAACATGTTTCATTTTACGATCTTGTGAATATCATATATTATATTATTTATTATTATTAATTATAATTACTTAATTATGCAATTCATATAATAATAAAAAAACATCAGTTATTATAATAAACGGATCGGAGGATTTGTCATGTCGCTCAAAGCCGCCATCTTTCAATCAAACCCCAATCGTACACAATTGCCCTAATTCGAACTCCCGTCCGCAGTTGATCGAAAAAGGGAGGCGCTAAAGCCCATGTTACATCATGTCGCTGAACTTAAAATTAGTTTCGGACTCTTTTTCAATTACCATTTATGGCAATGGCGCATGCACTTAAAAATAACCAAGCGATACCAGACTCCCGAGTCGACGCCGGCATTTTAAACCGCCGCTCGTATGCCTCATCGCTGCCACCACGACTTTATTGGCTGGCTAAAATTAACTTGACTTAACACATGCTCAGTTGTAATCTTGTAATACTCGGCGGGGTATCCTGGTCAAAGCGTAGTTTTTAAAAATAGCTCCTCATCGGCACCACTTTGCTTTTGCAGCAGTGGACCAGATTTACTCAGTTATACACCGTCACTCAAAGTAGTACAACTTCTATTTAGTTTCAGTGATTGACCAACGCGTATTCTTAGAATTTCTAGTTTACAAAACATTTGAGATGAATGGGCGACAGATATAAATGATGCAAGAGACTACACTTTTATTTACTATATTACCTATATTTTAAAGACTTAAGATAAATCAAATCCATATTAATACATTCTGAACATTGAAAATGTTGACACTCACACAAAATGTTTGAACTTATTCAGTTGTTTTGCTTTAAAATGAAAATCAAAAGTGAATTCTAGCGATTGTTTCGCTCTCGGTTGAGTTTGTTGATAATTCAAATTTTGAAATCTTGCGGAAGTCGTCTAGAGGTCGCTGTCAAAACCGAAGCGGCGTCATATCGCAGTGCGCATGCGTCGCGCGGCGCTCGCCCTTTTTGCGCGCCGAGATTCCGGTTCATTTCGGTCGATATCTCGTTGCAGTGAGCGTCGTTCAATGCGAAGTTTTAACGCGGTGAGCAGATTCCAGTCTTTAAATGTGTAAAGTTTGCCATATTCGAGACAATGACGAGCTATTCGGATATGATGCAAATGTGCCGACTATGCTTGGTCAAAGAACAAGTGAATCTGCCAATCTTCGGCGGCCAGGGCGACATACAACAGATTTTCCTCAAAATCACAGCGTGCCTGCCGGTTAAGGTAAGAATGCATGCACACCGCCATGTTGAACTCGTAGTATTCAGCTAAAAGATGAACATTTTTAAGCTACATTGCATGTAATGTTAAATCAAAAGCTTGCCTAAAAGTCGTCGTGAATTTAACTCGTGATATTTTCCGAATGGGTGGTCATTTGTATACGTGGTGGGCAATATAATTCATTGTTTGCCGAGAGCAGGCGTTGAAAACGCGTCGTAGCGCAGTTTATTTCGAATTTGAGATGCGTGATGTTGTTAAAAACGGTTAGATATCGCCGGGTGTTTGCAAACAAGCATTTACAGGGTGACGCCAAACCACGCCGCCATTACAGTATATTCGATCGGTCGCTGCGCATGCAAGCCGCATCGGCTTGCGCCGCGCGGCTCGCCCGCAGCCGACCATTCGCCTGGGCGGAGCTCACCCATGTTTGTTAGTCGTTTGTCCTTCACATGCATGGCGGTGCAAAGCCGGCGCGGCGATGCGCAGCGCACACTGCCGTCTGCCACTGCAACACCGCACAATGCACTTGCGAGAGTGTGACTCTGACTAAAATGCATTATGCTTGTATCTTGTTTAGGTATCACGCGAGGACAACTTGCCGAAGAATATTTGTGATGGGTGCTCATATAAATTAGATCTACTTTATCAATTCTGGAATACATCTTCCAATTCCGAGAAGCAACTTATTGATTGGCTGACGGCCGCTGGAGTGGATCCCAAGCACAAATCAAATGAACCAATAGGATTAGCCAACCAGCCCAATGTGATTCTCAAGCAGGAGCCTGTGACGGAGCTGGACGCAATTTCTTCCGAGACGCAAAGCTACATTATGCAACAGCAGCAATTGGCGTACAAACCTGAAGAATATGATGAGTCACAGGTAAAGACGACGACTTCTCAAAATTACAAATCTCAAAAAATCCCAAAATTGGATAGTAAATAATTTGACGTTGATATTTTCACAGGCCCACGCGAAAAGTACAAAGAACAAAGCTACCACCGACCCGGCGGATGAGTCCTTGTCGAAAAGGCCGCGTCGCGCAACTAGAAACACATTATCCGTAAGAGATGTGGAAGATGATTCCGACGAAGACTACCTGGACAATACTGATACAGGCATTGCTAAGGTTTTAATCATGATTTCAAATGTACTTTCTATATGCTAACAATCACTCCTTGCACAGACTGAAGACGAAACTGAGGAGGATGAGGATGATGACGATGGCGATATGGATGGAGATGACGCTGATGGTGATGACATGGCGGACCCTGACTTTGTGGCCGTCGAAGATACTGAACAACCCGGACCGTCGGGTGTTAGCGGGCCTAAATCAACTACTGGACCGTGAGTAATTTTTTATGATCTATTTCTAGTAGATTATATTGACAGTTGGATGTGAAATTGACTTCAAGTTGGCTAACATTTGCATTTCTTGAATATGTATAGTTGTAATTTGTGAAACCATATGAACATCCAGAACGTCCCTTCAATTTAAAGGTAAGTGGATAATGTAGTTGTAGTACTAGTCAACTTGAAGTTATAAACTGAACATGAACATCACATTAAAAAGGAGAAGAGGAAATATTGTGATTCAGTTTGTGCACATCCAACTATGTATTGATAAGATATTGAACGTGACTGTTTGAAGCGCTTTTATTGCGCTTTGAAATAAAATGTATGATCTGGCCATATTTTTGCATCATAAGATTTTTATGTTGCATTTTAACATTGTACTTTTGAAACTTGAATATTTTTCAAGTTTTACTTTTATTGGTTGATGTATTATGCTTTTAATACATTAGCAAAAGTGATCTGTGAAGTGCACCTTTTTTAAATAAATACGTTTGTATTTATTTTTAGCATTTAATGTAATTTTGAAATTATTATTGATTACATGTTGTATTCAATGCAAGTGTGTGAAGTGAATTTTTCCGTAATTAGTTACCCTTTTTTTAACTTCTTCGATTTGTAAGAAGTTGTGTTTCATCCGCTATCGTCTCTTGTTGGTGTTTCCACCTAAAAACACATAGTTTTATATGATAAATTGTTATAATTTAATAATTTATATTGTGATCTTAAAAAATAGTGCAATTTTATTTAAATTAGCGTTACTAAATTAATAATTATTAATTGGTAAGTAGAGTTTGCATATCTTCATTTGGTTTAGTTGCTTTGGGTAGTTAAATCGATTTAAGTTTGTTTGACCCTTGTGTGATCCTTTATAAAAATCCCTACAAAATTATGTCTACGAAAAGAAAGAAAAAAAAAGTTATGGAAAGTGTTACTCTATTGTTGAGTGTATTGTTGGGCGGAGTCTCCTCCAATTAGGTTAGGTCCACACTACGAGTTCATGACCTCGCCGGCATCACTTCCTTCATCGTTGGATTGGCGTGCAACCCTCCATTGGCTGCATAATTCTTTGTTTGATTTTGTTATCATGAAACTGTAACAATTGTATTTTACTTATCAATTTGAAAGACTGAAAAGAATAATTGCAAGAAGAAAAAGAAAAAATCAACATCGTCTGCACATTTGAACATTATTTGTACCTTTTCTACCAGCCTGGATTCATTGATTGAAACGTCACTCTTCTCAGTTGTTTCGTTAGGGTTAGGTTATCAGAGACAAAATCCGATTACTAGATTTGTTCTTCACAAAAGTTCAATTATTAACGCTTTCTTTTGTATTGGAGAATTAAGTTAGGTTAACAGAGATAGAATACGGTTACTAGATTTGTTCTTGACAAAAATTCATTTATTTGCACTTTTGTGTCTGAGAGTAGGAGAGTAACAAGCCGTAAAGTCAACAATATGCCACCATAACTTTGTGTTTGAAACGTACTTTTATTCAATGCATGTCCGCGGACTTATTTGATATAAAATGGATTGCGAGCATATTTTCTGACGTCTTCAATTTGATTCTTGGAGATTTTGCCGAAGTATTAGATAATGAAATGTTTATAAATGCTAGAAAAAAAGGGGTATATCTTTGGTAACGCGTTTTCATATTTTTTCGTAAATCTGTTGCACGATGCGCATTTTGAGGCTTATCAATATATCAACAGGGCATCGTCGCTGCTATACTCATCGCAAGGTAAGTAAAATTTAATATTTCGCGTTGCGTTTAAAAATTACTGCGTTTTTATTTTTTATGTCGCATGAGATGAATCAATAGTATCGCCTACTTTGTTCCGCCCTCGTAAAGAAAATAATTTCAAACAGATTTTGGAAGCTAGTTAGTTTTTGGAGATTTGTATCTGCAAGAATAGTCGGATTAGTCGATTCAGAATTAGTAATTAACGTCAGGTGCGTTCTAGATTTGGGATCACGTAGCATTTAATTCTTCAATTAGTTTGTATTCGATTGTAACAATAAAAACTACAAGCAATGAACGAATTGTTAATTTACACTTGCAAACCAAATAAAATAAGAATACAATAATGTACCATCATTTGGTTAAATAAAGTAAATTTTCAGATACAAAGAAGAGGAGATGTACGTGTCCGACGATGACGGAGCTGAAGAGATACTGATAGAGACTATTACAGAAAGCAATTTTCAATGTGAAGTGTGCGCGCTTATGTTTCCCGATCGCGAGTCTTACTTAGAGCACCACATGTCTCAATTCGGTTCTAGATTTTCTTGCTGCCGGTGCGGGGAATCGTTTAAAAACACCACCGAACTTTATCAACATTACGAGGCGCACAAACTAGAGCCAGAAACCGAGTACCTGGTCGAGGAGGAAGATGGCACGTGTGCAGAGTATGTTGTTACTGAGGAGACGTTGGACGACGACACGATATACGATGAAGTCGAGACGTCCGATGCGGTGATTTACGACGAACAAGTAGAAGCGGTCATTAATATACCGGGAGATGCGGCTATCAATGCAACGCAAGAGTTGCTGTACATTTTAGACGATGATAATCAATGTATCAATGAGGTAGTCATCGAAACAGCTGATCACGCAGCCAGGAATGCCCCGCAGGTAGCAAATACCGAGGGCAAAGCGGATTTTTCCGTCGTGGAGGTTGATCATGGATACATTATCCCTTCCTGCTTTCGCGGCCAGCTCGAAGCAAAGAGGCGTCCGAAAAAAGAAGCTATGGGAACGACCACAACCTATGTTCGTTTGGCGGATCCCACACATGGCGCAAACAAGTTGATCGTTGAAGCTTCGCCGAGTAAAGTCGTGTATTCTACCGGAAGCATTCCGGAGTCGCCTTCAAAATCAAAGTTACCCGTACCCAGACGTCGTCACGAAGTACCTGACTTCTCAGCTACCACCTATGAAGTGATTAGTCCGACTAGTGACGTCGATATCCAGCATTTCAAATGCCTGCGGTGTGAACAGTTATTTATCAACAAGTTTGTGTTCTTTAGGCACATTGAGAAGGGAAAGTGCTACATCAATAGTTGCGATGTGTGTCCAGCTACGTTTACGAAAAACACAGATTTTTACAATCATTACGTGGGCGCGCACACGGAGCGCGCCATTTGTAATTTCTGCTTTAGAACGTTTATGTATGAGAAGAACGTTAAGGAGCACATGTTGAGGCATTTGGATCAATTTAGGCATCGATGCGAGGAGTGTAACAAAGGGTTCTATACCGTTCGCGAATACAGAAATCACTATAAAAATAGGCACATGGGAATTCGGCATAAATGCACCGAATGTGGGCGTTCGTTTGCTGACGAGTATTACTTTAAGAAGCATATTGCGACACATGGACTTCAAATAGCGACTGAAATAATTCAACTCTAAATTATAAAGCGCATTTTGATCTCTTGAAATGGCGTATATCTGTCATATGTACATATTATAGTTTTATGTAAATTTAATAAATGAATGGAAAATTATTTCATTATACTTTCTTCATCTGATGTAGTGCGGTGTAGATAAACTTGTGGAAGAATATACCTTGTAGGCCTAGTCATGTTGTGAATTAATTACGCCAGAGTTTTATTACGAGCATCCAAGTTTCATTTGCAAGTGATCCCAGAATGTATATTTGTGTACTTTGGTTGCAATCTAGGTCATTAATACTAACCAGGGACTATTTTCAGGTCTTTGGAACAGGACAATTATGCGAATTATAAGACACAATATGGATTAAAAGACTGTATTGTATTTCTTGGAAAGCCAAAAGAGTTTGATCACAAGCTCTATCGGTTTATGAAAACGCAAGCGTATTGTGACGTAGACGAAACCAACATTCTTGCAGCGCCACGCATGAAGTATAAATGCGATATTTGTACCGCAAAATTTCGAGATCATTATAGGCTGGTAATTCACATGGACGAAGAACATGGTGCAAAAGACGAGACTTCTTCGGTATCTACATTATCAAGCGAAGATGTTTACGTGCCCGAAGAGGATGAAGAGGAAGAAGAAGACGACGATAAACCAAATGTTGAGGACCAGGACGTTGCTGATATAAATGTTCAGGACAAGGACGTTGTTGATATTACTGAAACAACTAGTGATACTCAAATGCAGCCAAGTACCCCTGGGGATTGCTTTAAATGTGCAAGATGCTTAAAAGTCTTTAAATCCAAAAATTTATTAAATAAACATTTGATTGGTGCTCACAACATATTCGCATGCACCGTTTGCAATCAGATGTATTACTCGAAAGTTAATTTGGAAGAGCACACAACGAAAGTGCATCTGAATTCGAGTGGCAAATGGAGATGCATTATCTGCAAGATATCGTTTACCGAATACTATCATTTGATTGAGCACAACTTTGCCCATCATAAGCCTACCTGTAACATTTGCCAGAAGGATTATCCGGATCTTCAGACCCTCATTGGACACAAAATTCTGCGGCATTCCATATCGGCTGATATTATTTGCAAAGAGTGTGGACTGACAGCTCAGAACTCGAGAGATCTTAGCAAGCACATGCTGCTGCACAGTAAGAAGGCTTCTTTTAATTGTGAGGTGTGCGGTGTAACACTCGCATCTGAAAAATTGTACGTTGAGCATGTAAAATATAACCATGGTGGTAAAAACGAATGGCCTCGGGTACTAAATCATTCCCAGCAATTACCTACCGTTGCATCATGGAGACTTGGCAAAAATGTCTCCACTCCAAATACCGTGGTATCTGAGGCAAGCACGTCTGCAACTGGCCGTGGTGTTCCGTGCGTAATCCCTGCACAAAATAAGAAAATATTACCAAATGTTGGCACTCCGAAGACAATGGTGATAAAGAATATAATTCCGGCGCCTGCTGGGCAACCGCAGCAAGTAATCTCGCAGCCGGGGAGTAAGGAAACACCAAAGCTCATATATGTCGACAAAAGTACCAATAAAGCTTATTTGATTCCTGGTGTTATGGTTCAGCAAAACGGCCAGATGAAATTGGCAATGTCTAGTGATGGTGTAACGCAGGGATTGCAGCAAGCACAACCATTCGGTAATTTTATTCAACCGATTACTAACCTTGGGCAGCCAACAATGGCGAATTTTGCCCGATCGACGTTTAGTAACATTATCCAGCCAACAATCACCAACATTGTCCAGCAGCAGCAGCCTACCATCACCAATATTGTTCATCAACCAATGAGCACCATGGTTCAGCCTACATATGTCATGTCAACGGTTGCAAATCCAGCGCAGGGTGCCGTGCAGAAATCGGTTACTCTACAGATGGGAAATAATCGTCCTAGTCTTACCCAGCAAGCAAAACAACTTCCAAAGATAGCTCCAGCACCAGAATCCTCACAGAAGAAAGTCACTGTACCCCGATTGGTGTCACTTGGTACCAAGCAATATAAAGGCAAACCGATTGCAATGCGAGTCGCGATTCAGCCGAAGCAAATAAAGACTACCAGCACTACCGCCACCCCGGACGAAAACCCTCCACTCAGACTCAATAATATAGTAATTTCAAATGCTCGATCACAAGCGGTTCCAGCCACAGTCACTAGCGACATTTCGGAAATGCCAACACTTGAAATACAATCCTCTGATTGTTTGCAACTCGATGATAAAGATTCTAGCAATTCCTCAGCGGGTGCAACGGTCAAGGAGCTAGTCGAAGAAAGCACAGCCCCTCCTACATTGATACCCGAAATTGGAAACAGTTCCGCATCGAGACCAAAAATTTTCCTCAAGCCCATTAGTCAACTTTTGCAAAAACCTGTCGTTCTTGATGATGATACGATTGATGTGGACGCACAGCCAAGTACCTCGCAACAAGCAGTGACAAAAGTAGTCGCATCAACTAAAGTAGCCGAGAATAGCACGAAAGTGAGCTTACAGCTTCAACAAATTGAAGCAATTCAACCAAAAACCGTCAGTAGTACCGGTCGGGACTATTTGTATCAATGCTCAACTTGCGGGATTACATTCAAGAAACTGTCGAAATTCCATCAGCATCAGACGAAATTGAAATGTAAACTATGTAATTACACCTGTTGCAAATTGAAAGCTCTCGATGTCCATTACAAAGTCATTCATAATTATCAAAATCAGTGCGTTACCTGCGATTTGCACTTTTCAAATTCCGAATTGATGCGGGATCACAATAAGCAGAAGCATTTGTGCTTGAGGTGCAACAAGTTGTATCCGTCTATGCAGAAACACACGACATCATATGTGTGTATAAAATGTAATCAATTCTCGTGCACATCCAAAGATCTAGCAGATCACTATCAACTCAATCATCAGGTATTTCATTATTGCATTCCATGCAAGGTGATCTTTGAAAACGAAACGGATTTGATCGCTCATAAAAAAAGTGCACACTTTTGTTCGAGATGTGGCTCGTTTAAAATGGATTTAACCGTGCACCAAGAGTTTTGCAAAAGCTAAGTTTGTACTGCTTCAATTTTAGGAGATAGCCGCCTCTTTCGATATTATTTAATCAATTAATATGTTTAATTTGTTATGTATTATGTTATGTGCATTATCAACTTATTGGAAATAAATCCTATTTTATTTTCATGGTTTTGTTTTTAATGACAATATTGCATTGTGAATGGTTTGTACAATTGTAAAACATTAATAAATATTTTTTGCAGGCCAAAGTCAGTTACAAACGATGAAGAAACGGTTAAGATTGATACGACAAGTGGTCCGAAACTTGTACCCAAGAAATTTGTAACATTTTCGCCTGAAGTGCAGGAAAAAGTAATGATAACGACCAAGGATGGGCGTTCGATACCTTTGGTTTTGCAATCTGTGCCAGTTGTGTTCAAAAAGAATTCGCCGGCCACCTCGCAGAAGAAGACGATTAAGTTGAAAAAAGTTGAACTTGTATCGCCGAAAAATGCCGATTGCAAATACAATTTGCGCAGCAATCCGCAATTTGAAAGAAAACGGAAGTACGTAGTTTGCCCGCAATGTGATACGAGATGTCAGAATGCAAAGAGCCTCAATTTGCATATCAACAAAACGCATGTGGAGCGCGATTTGCAATGTCTTTTCTGTGATGAACGATTCAAATTTGAAAAGGTGTATTATACACATATGCTGGAGCACAGGGTTGATCAGAAATACGAGTGCAAGTACTGCAAGAGGAAAGTTTCCACTGCCAAAGTCCTTGAGGCGCATATCCTGCAGCATACTGGCGAATATCGTCACAAGTGTCCGGATTGTGACAAGAAATTCTTGTCTGAAAACTCCTACAAACATCATAGACAAGCCGAGCACGAAGGCGTTCGGTACACATGTAAAATATGCGGTTCTGTAGTGAAGAGCAAGCGATACTATAAGGATCATATGAAATTGCATAAAAACACCGATCCTAAGACGTACGCCTGCGATGTGTGCCATAAATATTACAGCACCAAGAGCGCCCTTAATGCCCACAAGAAGATTCACACTGGCGATCGCTATATTTGTCATATCTGTGGGCACAAGTCCATTCAGAAGGGCGCCCACAATGTGCACGTGCAGTCGCACACGGGCTCCAAGTGCTTTATGTGCGAACTGTGCGGGCGGGACTTTTTGCGAAAAGATAGCTTGGCTTGGCATATGCAACGGTCGCATGCAGTGGGCCAGCAAACCTGCAACAAGTGTAGCAAAGTCTTTACCTCGGAGTATCAATTAATGGTGCACTTGCACACACATGATGATATCGATAAGCCATTCGCTTGCGATTTATGCGATGAGAAGTTTATTGATTTGAATTTCCTACGGAACCATGTCAATAAAAAGCATGTTGCAAGTGTAAATGAAGAGGTACATCCACTGTTTAAGATTAAACGCAGAAGAATCAATGGAAAGAATTCGTACGTGTGCTACATATGTGATGGGTCATTTATTAACACTACATTGCTCCGGGATCATTTTAAAGTTCATATTGATGACATGGATGAAAGACTGGAGGTTGTCACTGAGAGTTATTCCTGTAATTATTGCGAGGAGATTTTTGAGGATACCGATGACTTGAATGAGCATTTAGAAAGTCAGCATGATGATAAACACCTTTCCACAGCCGTTGCGGAAGAAAAGGTTCAAGTTGAAGTCATAAGTGAAACAAACAAGAACGAAGAAATAGTGGAGGAAGATGTATGTATGTTTTAAAATTGAGTGTCAGGATCGATTAATATTTTTGTATTAAATTATAATGAAAATAAAGAAATTGCCAGAAAATATTTGTAAAACAATGTAATTTCTGAAATGTGAAATATAATCACTTACAGTACAATTTTTTTTTAGGTTTTTAACGAAAACTGAAAAATCGGAAATATTAAAGTGCGCAGTTCCCGTTAAGGGTCGTTATCCTTGTACGCTTTGTGACAAACTATTTAAGAACAAAAAGAGTTTAGACGCGCATTTAGCTGTGTATGTACAAAGGAGCAGCATAGATTTAAAATGTAGGACATGCGGTAAAATGTTGGCAAGCACAAATTCCATGCGAAGTCATCAATTAAATGTGCATGGGGTTAAGCTAAAAGATAAACTAGTATGTGATATTTGCGGTGTAATTTGCAAAAATTGGAATGTCTATTATTATCATATGAATTCACACAACGGTAAAAACGCACAGAGGGCCGAGAAGAAAAAGGTGGCACCTAAGCAAACATTGATTTGTAGTGTCTGCGGTAAAATCTTGTACACGAAGCATGGTTTCCAAATGCACACAGATTTGCATAATGGCGTTAAAAGACAACTGTGTCCTGTATGCGAAGCGTCATTTTCCTGCAAGGATGCCCTTCGTATCCATATGCGCACACATACTGGAGAGAAACCGTACTCTTGTCGAGTGTGTCACCAATCGTTTACGCGCAACCATAGTCTTAAGCTTCATGTTAGTAAAAAGCACTAAGATTGGATATTTTGTGTAAACTATTGTACATGGAATAAAGTTGATTCTCACTTGGACGATCCGTTTTTACTGCGTTAGTAAATTTGGTTTAGTGGATGGCTGGGTGTGAATTGTAATAACATTGAACAACTTTTAGGTCGATTACAATGGCACAGAAACACGAATACATCAAAAGCGTTCAGTCAATGAATGGCCGCTATCCATGTAGCTGCTGTGATAAAAACTTTGCCCACAAAACCAACCTGGGCCAGCACCTGCTCACGCACATTAAGAGCGAGCAGGGTCGCATGCACTGTAGAATATGTAAAAAGCGATTTGTTAGCTCGTTTCTCGTCACGCGGCACATGAAGACGGTGCACAATGAGGACAAGATGAAGAAGTGCGATTGCTGCGGGCAGAAGTTTCGCTTCTGGCAGGGGCTGAAGACGCACAAGTGCCCGAACGGATACACCAGCCGGCAGCCGGTGATTTGCGATGTCTGCGGTGATATCCTCGGATGCGAGGAGTATTTAAAGTCGCACAAGCTGCGCAAGCACGAGGGCGTGAAGTTTGACAGGCGGCGATATCGAAAGATGGTCTTTTGCGAGATATGCGGCAAGGAAATGTACAAGGATCATTTGAAGACGCACATGAACATTCACATGAACATCAAGCCGTATACATGCACGTACTGTCCGAAGGCATTTGTTTCGAAGGGACGATTGGATGAGCATGTGCGAACACACACTGGACATCGACCGTATGTGTGCGATATTTGCGGCAAAGGATTCACTCAAAGGCATTGCGTCAAGACGCACAAGGAGAGTGTGCATGGAAAGGAAGCGATACCTGCCATATAATAGTCTGAATATATTTTATAATGCTATATGTAATTATAGTTGCTATACCTAATAAATTATATATTGCTCAATTAAAAAAAAAAGCCTCTGCAATACCAGTGGACTTACAAATGTATTTTCTTCTGCGCATGATTGTTGGCTCGATACTAATCGTATTATTTTATTTTAGTAAAATAGCATCACTCGGCGACATAAAAAAGTATATTGCGGCATTAAGTCTCGACAAGGGTTCGCTGTACGCGTGTTCTGTTTGTAAAAGTAGCTATCCGCGCAAAACCACCCTGCGCAATCACATGTTTACGCATCTCGCCGACCCGATGGTCAAGTGTCCGGAGTGCTCGCAAATGTGTCGCAATAGACTGCGTTTGTGGCGGCATTTGTACGAGGTGCACAAGGACGAGACGAAGCGGCAGGTGTGCCACGTCTGCGGCGACAAGTTCATCTTTCAACGCGACCTCCTCAATCACAAGTGCCCGGAGGACTATAAGTTTATGGAGAAGTGCACGCTGTGCGACACGATTCTCAATTCGCACAAGGCCGTGCACCAGCACATGAAGTGGCACAAGAATGCCGATAAGTCGTTTATTTGTGATATCTGCGGGCAGACGCTGACCACCAAGGGCAACCTCAAGCTGCACAAGTTGGCCATACACGAGGGCGTTAAGATTAAGAAGAAACGTATTAAGCACGGGCCGAGGTTTTGCGAGCTCTGCGGCAAGACCATTAGCCATGATCTCTTCAAAACGCACATGAATATTCACAACAATATCAAGCCATATAAATGCAAATATTGCGAGAAGGCGTTTCCGAGTTATCTGCGCCTTCGGGAGCATATCAGGACGCACACTGGCGAGCGTCCGTATGTTTGCACAGTTTGTGAAAAGGGATTTTCGCAGAGCCATTCCCTGAAGACGCATATGAAGAGTGTGCATAATATTATTAAGCCGAAGGGGCAACAACACATTTCAGTGGCGAAATATGACGGAGTGACTGAAGTTCCTAACAATTAGGATTTTAGGATTTTAATATAATAATTTTTTACATTGTGATGATATCTTAACTCTAACATTAAATGAAAAGTAATCTTTGTGCTTGTTCCTTACATTAAAGAATAAATAAATGCTACAAATATTTAAAGTCTTTGATATATTTTCAGCTGCAGGTAAATACGACTGTCAAAAGAAGTATTAATGAATGATATTTCAGGAGACGTCGAAAAGAGATGCGCAACAATTTGGTAGATAAAATACCGGAAGTGGATGATTATTTCTGCTACTTTTGCAATAAACCGGAACTCATGTCCCGCAGAGAATTGAAAGCACACCATGCCAAGATGCATCCCACTCAGGAGAAAATCCATTATAAACGGATAGAAGAACACGCCAACATGGCGCCTGTATGTGAAATATGTAAGCAAGTATTTTCCAATTTGCAAGAAATTGAAGACCACCTAACTTCACACGAAGCGCAGCACATTTGCCCCGAGTGCAATGCTAAATTCAAGACCATTCTCGAATTAACATTTCACAAATTCGAGCATAAACCAGATGAGATGCCAGTGAAATGCGAATTGTGCGAGGTGGTCTTTAATCATCGCCGCGCTGTCTTTCAACACTACTACCGACACTTGGACAGCCTCAAACCCTATCAATGCAAAACGTGCCACAAGCGATTTCCCTACTCGCGCATGTATCATGAGCACATGAAGGTCCACAGCGGAAGTAAAACTTGCATCTGCGAGCTGTGTGGCGCCGCGTTCTTCATGAAGTACCAGGTCAAGATGCACATTCGAGACGTGCATCCGGATAAAGTCGGCCGTCAATTTAACATCAAGTGCGAGCTGTGCGATAAAGTGTTCAAGATCAAGAATTCGCTGCGCACGCATATGAAGCAAGTGCATACGCTCATCAGTCGCAGTGTGTGCGAGGTGTGCGGGAAGGAGTTTAGCAATGTCACGGCGCTGAAGATGCATATGACCTATCACGGCGAAAAGACGTTCGAGTGTAAATACTGCAAGAAAATGTTTGCGAATAAGAGTACGCTGATGTGCCACGAGTACACACATACGGGCACCAAGCCCTACGCGTGCCAGCATTGCAATAAGCGCTTTTCGCATGCGGGATATCGCAAGATTCATGAACGCATCCACACCAATACGCGACCTTACATTTGTACCGTTTGTGATAAAGCATTCATCTCCACTGGGATTCTAAATGCGCACAAAAAGACTTGTTGTCCTGTCGTGTAATAGTACATTACATACTTAAAGTGGAAAATACCGAATTACATTACGAGCGAAATATTTAGTATGTAATTTAGCGAGGAATGTAATTCTGTTTTCCACTTGAAGTATGTACAGTACTTTATCTGCAATCATAGTCGATTCAATTTTCTTTGTTTCATACGCACATCGCGTGATCACACAAAGACAGCGTGAAAAGGAATACACAATCATTGCTCGCGGCGCACTCTCTGCCGAAGCGAGCGCGCCGCGGGCGA